>JAQIUQ010004321.1:0-51308 GCA_030378365.1 Hybognathus amarus
TTTTATGGAAAGGGTACTAGTGTACAGATGTGTGTAGAGAAGATGTGATTCATACACTTTTTTCACAATTATATGTACCGTCATAAAAGTTGTAAAAGCCTGACCTGGATGTGATGACCAATTCTTTAAACATTGCTGAGGTCTGTGGTGCTGCCCTTAAAGGAGAACTGAGGTTCAAAATGAACCTTTGGTCTACTCACACATCGGTACCTAGTCGACCGTTCTCTGAGATTTGTTTTCATGATAATCGAATAATGAGGGTCCATACATGCAAAACAAAGCATTGAGAACTGTGTGAGTGTACAGACCGCTTAATAAGAAGATATTTTACAAAGAGTGCACTTCGTGTATAAAGGCAGCAGCCATCTTGGAAAACTGTCTTGACAAGTCAAACCACGAATGACATGTCAGGTGAAAATTAAGACCCGCAACAGGTAGACAAAACAAGCAACAAACACTGTACATTGAGGATATTTATGAGTTTCAAATATGTATTGAATAAAAAAAGACTTGATGTCAAATACTGTGTTAATGACAAATCATTTCAGACTTCCACATCTGATGTGGAGAGTCCAGCTTGTCTGAGCGTAGTTTTGGATATCAAAAATCAGGTAATTTGCCTTTTTTTTGTTTTATTCTAATCATTGCATGCATCACTAATAAATATTCTAAAAACATTCTAAAATATTTTCGATTGTGATGAATATATATATATACAGTATATCAGTCATTAACAGAATATTTTTTGTTCAATTGTGAAAGCTGTTTGGGGGATTATTTTTAGAGGCCAAACTCTACTTTGCTGTAGGCCTATACTGAAAGGCTGAATGACGTTGAAGCCTACCTAATCACTGTAGCCTGACGGGTGAACAAATTACAATAAAAATCGTATAAATAAATAGATATTTGTAGAGATAGCTGCATGATCCAAATATAGTATTATTTTGATCCATTTTTAAAGTTTCTATTATATTTTGGCATGAAATCCACGCTGAATCCACACCTTCTGATGGGATCAAGTTTAATCCAGTATTTTTTGGATCAGAGTGATCCAAATCCTACAAAAAAGTTTTGAAAAACCCAAACTAAAGGTTTGATCCGGATCAAAAACCAAGATTGTGATTACGTGCATCTAATCCTATTATGTAATATTTGAAAAACCCATTTTCAGAGATTCGATCCAATCTGTTATCCAAAATCCTAGTGGATTACTTTTGAAAAACGGCCCAGGTGACATAATGGAGAAAACACCTTGAGAGAAACCAGGTTCAGTCATCAGTTCTCCTCTACACAATAGTGTAGCAATGTAGTTACTTTTTTTTTTTTTTTTTTTTTTTTTTGCAACATGGAGTGACCAAATTGGACTCCATGTCCAAGGTACTGTATGTAAATATGAAGTGAGAAATTCACTTTTTGTATCTCCAAACAGAATCAAAGTTCAAGAAGCCTCAAAGTTGTGCAGGTTGGGCATCACCAGTCACAAAGATTGAGGAGAGGATCCTGTTGGACAGTGCGGTGGGACAGTATCTGTAGAGTAAGGGAAGAGCCCACGCTGCGGCCCCTGGGTAATAGAAGTGTTTTGGTCTCGGGGACAGTATTGCATGCTTCAAATCCTCCAGAAACGGGGCTGTGTTCGGATCTTGATGCTGAAGACATGTTGGCCAGCCGCTGCTGCATTGAGCGGATGTATTCTTCTCCGTAGGACGTCATCACTTCCTGAGACAAACCACTGAGGATGTCCTCCTGAGCACTATTCCACTGCTCCCCTGCTGCCGAAAATATCTGGGAAATGAGTTGACAAAAGTAGTTAATAAAGGATTAGTTCATTTCAAATGTTCCTGATAATTATACTTCTAAACCACAAATGTTCATCTTGCACTATAGCTCTGTGATGCGCCACACATTGCATAATCAAGTTGAAAGGTCATGCGTGACATAGGTGAAAGTACCAACCTAGTGTTTACAAAGCAAACTAGCAAATACGTCAAACGCCATTTACAAAAACTGATGATTTTAAAGCTTGTTGAGAGAGAAGATGATGTTGTTTTCCTCCTACGTCAGGTGACCAAAATGAAAAATTTTGTCTAGATGAGACTTATTCCTGGGCTGGATCATGTTGAGACTTGAAACTGCACTAAACTCACATTTGGACCTTCGACCCGTCGGACCCCATTGAAGTCACTATATGGAAAAACATCCTAGAACGTTTTCCTCATAAACCTACATTTATTTTCGAATGAAGAAAGGAAGACATGAACATCTTGGATGACGTGGGGGAGAGTAAATTCTTGGGAAATTTTATTTCTGAAGTGGACTAATCCTTTAAAAATGCTTACAAAACCTGTCAATGTAAGTGGGTCAAATTTCACCCCAAAACGAAAACTATCAATTTTTGTATTCATCGAAATTCTCAAGAAATATAAAAGTAGCTTTGAATGTGAACAGAAGTTCAGAAGTTGAATTTATGGGTGAACAAAAAGTCCTCTGAGTGGTGTACACTTAAATTAGATGTTTGTTTTTTTTGCGAGGAAGATAACTAACTACATTTTTAATAATCGTTTTGATTCTACAATAATAAGGAAGTCCACACCACACCACAGCTATTACAATAAAACACACACGGGAACGATTGTTTTGGAATTGTTTGTATTGTTGAAAGTAACTGTAATGATTTGTATGGAAGCTTGTTTCTGCCCACATAATGAAAAATAAAAAAGGTAATTGCTGACTTTTTCTCACAATTGCGAGATATAAAGGCAGAATTGTGAGAATATAAAGTCAGAAATTGTGAAGATATAAAGTCAGAATTTAAAAATATAAAGTCAGGAATATAAATATAAAGTCAGAATTAAATATAAAGAGCGGAATTGCGAATATAAAGTCAGAAATTCGAATATGAAGTCAGAATTATAAGATATAAAGTAAAAATTGTAAATATAAAGTCAAGAATTCAAGATATAAAGTCAGAATTGCGAGATATAAAATTCAGAATTGTGAAGATATAAAGTGCAGAAATTGCGAAGATATAAAGTCGGAAATTCCGAGAATATAAAGTCAGAATTGCGAGAATATAAAGATCAGAATTGCTAAATATAAAGTCAGAATTGCGAAGATATAAAGTAAAATTCCAAGAATATAAAGTCGGATTACGATATAAAGTAGAATTGCGTGATATAAACTATTCTGAGGGGAAAAAGTTAGTCTTTTTTCCTCTTAAGAATTGGCCTGATAACTCATAATTGGGAGTTTATAGTCTCACAATTCTGAGAAAGATGTCAAGCTTCGACATATAAACTAGCAATTGACGTATGTGTTATAAAGTACAGAAATTGCGAAAATGTAAACTCGCAATTGTAGGAGAAAGTCGGAAAGTTGTGAGATAAAAAGGTCGCACTCTTCTTTTCTAGGAGTACGACTTGTGTGTCACGGCAATTTGCTAGACTTTATATGTGACGGCATGACTTGATATGTCGTCAATCACTCTGTGGCTTAATATCACGCAGATTCTGGCTTGTGTGCTCACAGATTCTGAGCTTGATACGTTGAGCAATTCTGGACTCATGTGTCTCGCAATTTCTGACTTAATATCAGCACAGATTCTGGGCTTGGTCTACGACAGATTCATGACTTAATATGACACAAATTCTGACTAATATGGCAATTATGACTGATCACACAATTATCTGACTTTATATCTGCGCAATTCTGACTTAATATCTCGCAATTCTGACTTTATATCTCGCAATTCTGACTTAATATCTCGCAATTCTGACTTAATATCTCGCAATTCTGACTTAATATCATCGCAATTCTGACTTAATATCTCGCAATTATCTGACTTTATATCACGCAATTCTGACTTTATATCTCGCAATTCTGACTTAATATCTCGCAATTCTGACTACTTATATATCACAATTCTGACTTGTATATCTCGCAATTCTGACTTTTATAACAAGCAATTCTTCTGACTTTATAACAAGCAATTCTTCTGACTTTATATCACGCAATTCTGACTATATATCACGCAATTACAACTTTTTATCCGCAGCTGCGGAAACAAGCTTCCATAGATTTGTTTTTTTTTCGAATTGATGAACAATAAAAATATTTTTACAGCCAACTTTATAGAGCATGACCATTTAAAAGTGCGGTAAGCGATTTCTGAGGAACGTTTATATGCACACATTTTGTTTTAATGAATTCATCCAAACATAGTGTTTACATAAACGCTAAATAAAGTGGTCAGGTTGATGTGCTTGTTTATATGTCACAACCTTAATATTCGGAATAAATGTTTGCAGTAGGGGGCTTATCACTCATGATGGAGGAGGAGAGAGAGACTGATAAAAAACGGGACATATCAATGACGGGGGGGGGGGGGTTATGATTTGGCAAGACAGGTCTATTTAAAAACATTAAACTAGACATAACATAGGCTAATGTGTTTGATATGGGATTAAAATGATGGGCAGTGTATGTGATATGAACTAATGATTAATTATGTCAATATTCGTTTGTTCCGAGTGAGCGAAAAACGCATTTCTGAAGATTCCTCTGCTCTCTCATTCCATTCAGGGTTCGCGCGCTCAACCCTGCTTCCGACTTAGTTTTTTTCTATTCGACTATTAGTTGTTTATTTAAGCCATTAGTGGACAAATCGCCCCTTATATTGATTTAATAACTTAAATAGGCTATACAGGATAATGATAAAGCCACACTCAAGCGCACAAGCTGGCAAAATTGAAAGTGTAAAAAATAGCAAGGAGGCATTTAATTGTTCTTTAACAAACTGATGTTTTCTGCGTCGCTGCAAAGATGAAGATGCGATGCGGTCTCGTGACAGGTGGGGCCGCGCCAACAGGAGGAACTTTTCCCCACACTTCGAAGCGGCGACTACCATCTATAGTTAGGGGGCCCCCTAGTGGCGGCGGGGACCTAAGCAGCCGCTTAGTTAGCTTATAGGGAGAGCCGGTGCACGCGGCCACGAGCTATTCAGTTTTGAACATACGTATTCACGCAGCCTCTCGAAAAACCGGGACATTCAGTGTCCCGGGAGAGTGCTTAAATTTCCCGGGACAGGTTAATGAAAAGAAGGACAATCTCGGTAAAACCGGACAGGGGCAACCCTACTCATGATGGAGGAGGAGAGACAGCGAGAGCAATTCAAAAGCATACAGAGCCGTCTGCTCTCTAAGACGGTCTTGCGGTACTTTGATGTCATTCAGCAATTCGGTCTGTGCAGAGCCAGTTCAAGCTGAACAAGCCTACAGTGAACCGATCAGCAGTGGGGGCGTGTCGCACATTATGGGAAGGGAGAGAATGAGCCAATCAGCAGTAGTGGGCGTGGCTACTCACGATGGAGAGGGAGAAAGGGTGAGCCAATCAGCAGTAGGGGTCATGTCCACTCATAATGAGGAGGAGAGAGAATGAGCCAATCAGTAGTAGGGGGCATGTCTATTCATGATGGGGGAGAATAAGCTAATCAGCAGTAGGGGGTGTATCCACTGATGATGAGGAGAGGAGAGAGAGTGAGCCAATCAAGAGTAAGGGGCATGTCTGTCATGATGGGGAGAAGAGAGTGAGCCAATCAGCAGTAGTGGGTATGTCACTCATGATGGAGGAGGAGAGAGAGTGAGCCAATCAGCAGTAGGGGCTGTGTCACTCATGATGGGGGAGTAGAGAGAGTGAGCCAATCAGGAGTAAGGGGCGTGTCTCTCATGATGAGGGAGGAGAGAGTGAGCCAATCAGCAGTAGGGGGCGTGTCACTCATGATGGACAGATGGAGGAGTAGAGAGAGTGAGCAAGAGGAGGATTTTAAGAAAGATTGTAGAAAGAGAGATGACTGAGAGACATTACAAAAGAGGAAAGCTCAGAGGACTATGACAGGATGAAGAAGGGTTAAGATCAGAAAAGCTTTAGGACCCACGTTATTATTAGCAAAGCTTTCCAGCGCTGGAGAGATCTAAGAGGGAAGGCTTAAAAACAGACGCAGAGGTTGCGTTGTTCTGCTGCATATGTTAATAACATTGGTTTTGCCGTTTCACAGAACCAAGATGTGCTTTTGTTGTAATATTAGCTCCAGAAACTGGACAGTTTTGAGTGTCATTGTTTGGCTGAGCTGATGATGACGATACAACTCTCTATTGTAGATGCTTTGGTGTGAGAGACCAGGGTTTGTATCCACTGTGAGACACCAATGTGTCCCTGAGCAAGACACTTAACCCCTAGTTGCTCTAGAGGCATGTGACCTCTGACATATATAGCAATTGTAAGTCGCTTTGGATAAAAGTTTTCGTTATAGACTTCGTAGTTATGGTTCCTGGTGTGAATGGGCCTTAATTCTCACTTGTTTTGAAAGCTCCAGGTTGAATGATGATGACTTTGACTCCCCATCGGTAGAGTTCTTGTCTAATCACTCCATTGTACACGATCATCGCTGCCTTCAGACGCCCCGTAGCCTGCAAACCCAGGAAGTGGAACTTCGCCTGAAGGAAACCAATGATGTGATTGATTTCAAAGCTTATAGGGTGTTTTGACACCTTTAATTGGTTTAGATCAGGGCTGCCCAATCCAGTTCCTGGAAATCTACCTTTCAGTAAAAAGTTCAGTTCCAACCCTGATCAAACACAACTAAAGCAGCTAAAGCCTAGTTCACACTACATGATTTTAAAACAGTGGGCTGAACTGTGCGGTTCACACTGCATGACTTCCTTTCTGTGAAATCGGGAGTGTTCAAGTTGTTGAGCTGTTCACACCACACAACATGATTGATCTGCAACAGGAGGTAATGCACTACACGAGTTGACAACAACTCTGTCACCGAACGATTCTATCTTGTCTACAAACCACGTTTTGGACTACAAACCAGAAATGACGCAAAAAAGCATGCACGCCAATACCCAGCGAAGAAGACAAAGAACACAACACGCGAATATGGACCTCAGACAGAAACTAATGCTGCAAACTGTTTGCGCGATGATGTTCTCTGAGAAAAATGCAAAAAAAGAAAAAAATAAGATTTACCTGGTGACCTCAACCCATGCCTTGCCCTGATTGGCTGTAGCTCATGACATCACGTGAAGTTGAGTCATGCGACAGCTCTGGATATCTAGCATGCTAGATATTTTTCTGAGCTTGGCGACACATCTGCGAGGCGTCTGCAAGCAACTTTGATGCGTTGTTGGCTCTTTCATACTAACAGATTGCGAGCGTTCGTCGGCCGCTAATCCCCTGCGATTTGCATGCGATAACACCCTGATCCTTTCAGCTAGCTCAACGATTTGGCTTAAAATCATGTAGTATGAAATAGGCTTAATGAAGATCTCCAGGAGCACTTGATAATTACACACAGGTGTGATGGATCAGCGTTGGATCTGGACTCTGCAGTTGGTAGATCTCCAGGATCAGGATTCGGCAGCCCTGGTTTAGGATAAACGTTTTGTCAGAAAATGTTAAATAGCTAGAGTTAGTCAATATTGCAAAAACCTTGCATGCTTATAAAACTGTTTACCTGCCAAACTGGATATGCTGATTATTCGTCCTTTTGATTGTCGAATCAGTGGCAGAAAGACTTGCGTTATCTCCACACTACCAATAAAATTCACATCTATGTGTCTTTTATACATTTTAATAGGCTGGATTTCTCCCATCACACACGTATCCCAGCACTCCTGCGTTGTTCACTAGTGCCCAGAGTCCTGCCCACAAGAAATGAGTAATACAAAATAATAATGCACTTGTCTCTATACATACTGTATACTAAACTTTAAACAGTAACAACAGTGCTATGCTAGGGTGATGTCAGAGGTTCCCAGGGCATTGCTATGTGCTTGCTAACTTGTGTGGTTTGTTGCATGTTGCTATGCAGATCTGGAGAGCGGGCGATTTTCGACGACACGAGCGACACTGACCGTTGGCGATGGGTGGGGCATGTCCAGTGATGTGACAAAGTTGAGATCTGTTCAACTTAATGCAAATGATGAGTTACTTTCGGGAGCAACTAACAATAGGAGAGAAGTCAGTGGAGCGCACGTGATCTGTCACTCTTCAGTGCCGAGTCCGACCGAGGCAAGTTCATTTTAACAGTCAGAAAGTGTTGTATAATTCATGATAGGTCTCTGTGGTACTCGTCATGCTGACTCCGAGACTGAATGAGTTTCGTGACCCCAGATAGACAGGCATTTGCCTGTTTGCTGCAGTTAAACAGCCGCGATGGCAAAAAGCAATCGCTGTTCTCCGTTCATCTTTAATATTATTTATTTGATTTAATTTTATATTTAGACTTCTCCTTCCAAAGTGACCTCACCACAAGTCACAGGCAACATGCAGCGAAAAGGTTGCATGTAGTGTTAACGCAGCTTAAGGTGTTCTGGGGAGGTTGCTATGCAGTCGCTGGGGTGATTTAGGTGTTATTAGATTGTTGTGAAGTGGATACCTGTGATCTAGGTTGTTGCTAGGGTGTTCTGGCTAGTTTCTAGAATGTAGCAAAGTGGTTGTTCTGGATAGTAAGGATGTTGCTAAAAAGTTGCTTGGGTGTTCTTTGTGGTTGCTTTATTGTTTTGACCACCTCTGCTGTTGGTTTGGAGAATTGCTGTTTGGTACCTTTGCCCACTAATTACCTGAACTTCTGCACATTTACATTGTTTTACACTTTCAACCATGCATTTTGCTTTACACACTGATGTTGCTGATGGATATAGAAACACTGTTTTTTCCTTTAAAGGGGTGATGAACTGAGAAATCAAATTTTCCTTGAGCTTTTGACATCTAAGAGGTCATCATGTTATAGGAATATCATGTAAGTTTCAGAACTGAAAACGGCCTTGTTAGTCCAATAAAAGCTTTTATTGACACCAGCCTCAGCAAACAACTCGTTTTTCCAAGTGGGAACTATGACAACAAAGAGGATAAAACACCACCCCCGCAGAAGAAGATCAACGCCTACTTCAACACGGCTGGTTTAGCCCCGCCCACCAATTCAGCGCATTACACGCATAGCTAAATAACATAGATGCCTACCTCGTGATGACAAACCGGATGGAGCTACCGAGCAATACAGAATATTGTACAATGCCTGGTTGTGGAAGACAGTCGCTGCATAAGCTTCCTCTGGATTCCAATAGGACTGCATGGATAAACTTTATTTTTAATGACGTTCCAGCTGATGAGGGTAAAAAATCGTCCGTCTGTTCGCTTCATTTCACTGAGGACTGTTTTGTAAACAAAACTGGATTTGCAGACCGATTAAGAGTAAAGAACGGTGCTGTGCCGTCTATATTGGATCTGACAGGAATTGTGCAACACACGGACTCTGGGTTGAACATGTATGGGCCAATCATTCCGGTTGCCATTTTAAAACATATTGGACGTTTTCAAAACAATTTCCCCCACGTGCATCGACGGGTGAGTCAAAACTCAATATAATATGCAAAACTGTTATCCACTCACAGCAGTGGGCATTTACTTCCAAGCCTTCAGTGCGAGACACCCATAAAAACTGAGCGTTTTTCAGCTAGGCTCAAAACTAGGGTAGAAAATGGCCTATTACTTATTCATTTTGATGTTTTTGAATGCAAAAACCAAGTTCATGATTGTTTTCATTTTATTATTTGGTGTTGCCTTACTTTTGTAATTAAATAAACATTACTTTTGAGGCTATAATTTGGTTTACGTGTGTCCCTTTGTTTGTGTTGCTTCCCTTGAGCCAAGGGTCATAAAAATGGTCACTAAGTATGTTTACTAAGTAGTCAGTTGCCAAGTTAGTGTTTAGTTAAGTTAGGCTAGTTGTGCGGTTGTTAGAAAGTTCTAGATGGTTGATAGCAGGGGCGAAGTGGCAATTGAGAGAGTCAGGACTTTTCCTGGTGGGCCGGTAGTGTTTTGAGGCCGCGAGGGCCGGTCTAATAATGGTTATACATTGCAAGTTCTTAGCAACACCATCTGTCTGGTGAGCGGCCGCTGTCCTCTGGTCAAACCGTGCAGACTCTCTGCTCAACATGTAAATAAAGTTTTGTTTGTGGTAGATCTTTTGCTAAGCGTGTCAGAGGTTACGGTTCTTATCCGCACTCGTATAGTTGTTGTTTTTCTTCTGTCTTGTTTGTCCGAAATAGCTGCCCGAAGGCGTTGCCAAGATGGCGAGAGTGGCATGGCTTGCCTAAAAGGACTTTGGTATTCAGAAATTATTATAAAATACCCCCAATAAGATCAGATGTCAACGCCACACTTCGCAGTTCTGTTCTTACCTGCTTTTCCTGTTTGGCTCTTGATGTCCTGATATGCCTGTGTGATCTGGCTGCTGTTGGTGATGTCTAACTGTAGGACGGTAAGGTTTGGAGATGCAGCGTTCTTTAGCTTCAACGCTCCAGGACTGAGTTCATTCAGAACCCCAGCAAACACCCTCATCCCTGCCCTGTCCAAAAACCTGGCCAGATCATGACCAAAACCAGAGTCACAACCTGTGCAACATACACAATGTCAATTGGTTACTCAATCACACCAGTATTCCATTGCATTATTGGTAATAGTGGTTAGCTGCCACAGTTCATGTTTGTTTATTATCCTAATCTAAATGGAAACCAATCTGTGATAAATGACATCACAAGAATGCAGCAGCGATTTATGATCTTATGGGAACCAGTGAACCATACTGAGTTCAGTTCAAAGTGCAAAGTTCACTAGGACAACAGAGAAACACTGCTTTCTACTGGGTGAGATATACACATATCATCCCAAATCCCTTTTAACATTTTAGGACCCTTAACACTTATTTTCATGAAAATTAACAACATTTACCCCCAAATCACATTCTCATAACTGTATTATGATTTTTTTGTTTTACTGTATTACAGTGGATAAATTAGGTTGATTGGGACACATTTACCCAGTCATCTCAATGGTAAAAAGTGTACCAATCAACCTGAATTCCCCCCTTATAATCGTTTTATTAGCCCAAGTACAACAAATACTACCATCATGTATAGATGTTTTTAAAATTGAATTCAAAATAAAGTGATTTTATATTTAAATTACAATGGGAATTAGCTGTTTTTAATAAAACAACACATTACGGTACTGCAATATTTGACTTGTTCTATTACAGAATTAATAGTAACAGTGTATATACATACAGTAGAGTAGTTATATAATCATAATCTACATAATGAATAATGATGATGATTAAATCATAATATCCACAAGTAAATCTAGATCCAATATTACCCCTTTTCCACCAAAAAAGAACTGGTTCAGGAACAGGTGCTGGTTCAAAGTTGGTTCGGAGTTGGTTCAATTTGCGAACCCATTCAGAACCTGTTTGTTTTTCCACTGACTAGAGCACCCAGGAACGACGTCGTTACATCACTGTGTACGTCGCCAGACGTCTTAGCTAGAAACACTTGCAATTGAAATATGTAAGTCTTTTAATCTTTTCGTTTGATATGTAATCTTTTCTGATAAGTTATGTACCCCGGTCTTGTGTCTTTTTTTCTTTCCATTTATTTGTTCTATATTGTGACTGTTTCCTTCTTTGCTTATAATGTTTTCAATAATAATAATTTAAAAAAATAGAAACGCTTGCGCCAACTACAAGCATAACAATTACAAAGGCGGACTTCCAGTCGTGTTTTTGCAAATGTTTCTCCTGGTTTTGCGATCCTATATTATGGTCAGAAAAGATGTTTAGAACACATCTAAACCCACCCCCAGCCCCCGACGTAAGCATGACGTGGTAAAAGAACGGTTCTAGTCCAGCAAAGAGTTGGTGCTGCTTTGGGAACCAGTCCTCCTGGCCGAGAACTCGGTTCTTTGGCTGTCGAAACACAAAGAACTGGTTACGCGGCAGGCACCTGCTCCCGAGCCAGGCTCTCAAAATGCTTTGGTGGAAAAGGGGCTTCTGAGAATGAATGAATTTATTTATTTAATTTGACTGCATTATTACGGAATTTGGGAGGAAATGTGCTTAATTGTCATAAAACCAATGTCACAATGCAAAAACTTAGTGGATCTAAAAATAGCCCTTAAAGGAGATGTATGTAAGATCTGGCCAGAACTGGTACTGCAATAACATTTCAAAATACCGTAGAGCAGTGTATCCCTTTCCCCCAACTTCAGAGGGTTGCCAGGAAAGGCGGCAGGATCCAACATTTTTCTTATCTGACACATTTGTACACGGCTGACTGAGTGATTAGATAAAGGTAGGCGCATCAGTACCAAAACACAACATGACAACATCAACATCAGTTGAGGGCTGCAACTTTACTTTTTAAATGACAATATCCTGGCCGGAACTTACTATTGTCAGTGATATAAGTATTTGAAATGAACATGATTTCTCAATGTCTAGTGATATATCAGGGCCATTTTATGATTATTTTAAATAAATTTCTTACATACAGCTCCTTTAAGTTTTAATGTCTTATTTCTAAAATTTGATTTGGTGGTGAACATCATTTACTATGCAGTGAATAAATCATCATATATGACCTTCACAGTTAGGGTTGGGTATAGAGAATCGAGTATCTGAATTGGAAAC
Organism: Hybognathus amarus; assembly: GCA_030378365.1. NCBI lineage: Eukaryota > Metazoa > Chordata > Actinopteri > Cypriniformes > Leuciscidae > Hybognathus > Hybognathus amarus. Next base: position 12,530 of record JAQIUQ010004321.1, read on the forward strand.
CAGGGACTGACTTTTCGTCTTCCAGAACCGTTCAAAAGTTAAAATTTCGATTCCTAGTTTCAGATATTCACAGTCCGCGACCGAAGAAGGAAACAGCTGAACAACACCAACGAAGAAGCGTCTACCGGAAGCGTTGGGCATAACCGCGCGAACATGAGATAGCTTTACGTCGACGGTCCAAAGTGTGGCTTCACTTTTCTAAAAATCAACGAAATCTCGGCAAAATGCTAAATTTGTGACAGAAGGAGTATTTCCTTCAGAAAGACTGTTGGTTAGCAAGGTTAGCTAAACTTTTTGAAAACCCTGCCTCTTAAAAGAACCGGAATCGAAACAAGGAATTCGAAATCAGAATCAGAATCGTTCAAATTCAAACGATACCCAACCCTATTCACAGTACATGCAAATAAACAGAATTTAGGAGCAAACGAGATACGGTGTCTTACCTGTGATCAGTACCGCCTTGTCCAGTGTAGACAAACATGAACTCTTCTCTCCCTACATAGTGGATCACACTACACAGCACACTCATAAGCCCCACTTTAAGAACACTTGAATGGACCAAACAGCTCAACATCACACCGGACACCACGAGCAACACCAACCACCTCACAGACCGGCCTACAGCCACACGCACAAGCAGCAGCCCCAGCACATATTACCATGACTAGATCATATAGAAAGCCCAGGCAGTCTTCTACAATACCTTCCATTTCTACACAACACACCGCCAATGCTATCAGGAGATCTAGAAAGGCGCCTGTGAGATTACAACCGGTCTATTGTGCTGAGCTGCCTGGTTTGATGAGTGTGTGAATCTTGTAAATCTTCAGGTTTATGCTTTATACCACACAGAAATTAATCACGCCCCTTAACCAGTGCTTTTTCAGATATTTAGGCATGTCTAAACGTGCTTATGGCTTCATCTTAAGATACTTAGATGGAAACAAACAGAAACTTTAAAATAAAAGAAATAAGTGCTTTTAATAGCATAATTGGATGCATTTAGCGATGAACTGCGAAACTGTGCTTGGCTCAAAGGTCTTCTGGCCTGACAATTTAAAGAAACAACCATCAAGCTTAAGTATCCTGTCCATTAAATTCTAGATTAATTTTAATAACAAATTACATTTGTCCAGGTAAACACAAAATTGGTAATGCATTACTACTCATTGCAGTAACCTGAGACTTTGTTTATACCTCAGTATCTATTGTCTGGAGCAACATTCCTGTAAAAATAGTCATAACTCTATTCATGATCTTTAGTCAGTTACTGCACATACAATTATGTGGTAAATTAGTTGCTAGCATTGTTCAAACACAAATTCAAGCCGTAATCCACCCAGCCGGCATTTCAGTGTTGATTCAATTTGTTTCGAATTTTGCAAATTGAATTAATACAGATATCGCAACATTGTTTCACCGTCTCTACATACTGAACACTAAAAAAATGTTAACAGTCAAATGACTGGCTTACTTACAAACACATTTAAAGGGATAGTTCAGTTTGAAATTAATTTTTCATATGTTTTATCTTACCTCAAGGGCATCAAAGATGTAGGTGTCTTTGTTTCCACATTATTTTCAGGTTTTAGGTTAAACCGTTCTTGTCTGTCAGTCATATAATGGAGGTCTATGGTCACCACCTCAAAGAGCATGCACAGAGAAGTCCAAATTAAACATGATTTAATGACTTGTAAATGTAAGTACACACTGATAGCCTAAGACACGAAACAAGCGGTTTGTGTGAGAGAACGAACAGTATTTATAGCGTTTTTACCTCTTGTAACAGGGATCACTTGGATGTGGCTGTGGTTACAAGAGATTAAAACTATATAATTACTGTTCGTTTTCTCACACAAACCAGCTCGTTTAATGCTCTAAGGCCATCAATGTGTACTTACATTTACGAGTCATTAAATCATGTTTAATTTGGACTTCTCTGTGCATGCTCTTTGAGGTGGTGACCATAGACCTCCATTATATGACTGACAGACAAGAACGGTTTAACGCTAAACCTGAAAATAATGTGGAAACAAAGACACCTACATCTTTGATGCCCTTGAGGTATACTGAAACAGATTTAATGTTTGTTTCAAAGAATGTTTTTAAATGTTTCAAAAAAAAAAATGTTTCAAAGTGAACCCCTTTAATATAGAATAATATATTTAATATGGAACTTTCCCTTTTATAAGTTTTATAAAATTCACTCATTCTTAACTTATTGCCCGCTCTCTGAACTATCCTATAAATAAAAGCAAAAACACTGAAAACTGAAAACACTGAATTCAAAATAAACCATCTACATATTTTCACTTTACAGGTCAATTACAGTTGGGTTGAAAACAAAGTATACAAACTATCTATTCTAAAACACATATTTGATGTATTCAGACGTAAATTTACAATATAAACCATTCATTCACAAGCAGTTCTTCAGAGCCCCAAGGTGGAATTGAAAAAATGTAAATGTGTCAGTTACAACTGTACTATCATCATAAGGTCATGATTTAATCTTTGAAACAGACGAAGAAATCAACAGATCGTGGTGTTGCGCTAAAAAGGATGTGGTCTGTTGTTCTTTAGTATACACTCACCGGCCACTTTCTAGGTACCCCATGCTAGTAACGGGTTGGACCCCCTTTTGCCTTCAGAACTGCCTCTTCGTGGCATAGATTCGAACAAGGTGCTGGAAGCATTCCTCAGGGAGTTTGGTCCATATTGACATGATGGCATCACACAGTTGCCGCAGATTTGTCGGCTGCACATCCATGATGCGAATCTCCCGTTCCACCACATCCCAAAGATGCTCTATTGGATTGAGATCTGGTGACTGTGGAGGCCATTTGAGTACAGCGAACTCATTGTCATGTTCAAGAAACCAGTCTGAGATGATTCCAGCTTTATGACATGGCACATTATCCTGCTGAAAGTAGCCATCAGAAGTTGGGTACATTGTGGTCATAAAGGGATGGACATGGTCAGCAACAATACTCAGGTAGGCTGTGGTGTTGTAACGATGCTCAATTGGTACCAAGGGGCCCAAAGAGTGCCAAGAAAATATTCCCCACACCATGACACCACCACCACCAGCCTGAACCGTTGATACAAGGCAGGATGGATCCATGCTTTCATGTTGTAGACGCCAAATTCTGACCCTACCATCCGAATGTCGCAGCAGAAATCGAGACTCATCAGACCAGGCAACGTTTTTCCAATCTTCTATTGTCCAATTTCCATGAGCTTGTGCAAATTGTAGCCTCAGTTTCCTGTTCTTAGCTGAAAGGAGTGGCACCCGGTGTGGTCTTCTGCTGCTGTAGCCCATCTGCCTCAAAGTTCGACGTACTGTGCGTTCAGAGATGCTCTTCTGCCTACCTTGGTTGTAACGGGTGGTTATTTGAGTCACTGTTGCCCTTCTATCAGCTCGAACCAGTCTGGCCATTCTCCTCTGACCTCTGGCATCAACAAGGCATTTCCGCCCACAGAACTGCCGCTCACTGGATATTTTTTCTTTTCGGACCATTCTCTGTAAACCCTAGAGATGGTTTGTGCGTGAAAATCCCAGTAGATTAGCAGTTTCTGAAATACTCAGACCAGCCCTTCTGGCACCAACAATCATGCCACGTTCAAAGTCACTCAAATCACCTTTCTTCCCCATACTGATGCTCGGTTTGAACTGCAGGAGATTGTCTTGACCATGTCTACATGCCTAAATGCACTGAGTTGCCGCCATGTGATTGGCTGCTTAGAAATTAAATGTTAACGAGCAGTTGGACAGGTGTACCTAATAAAGTGGCCGGTGAGTGTATCTTTCAATGCAGGTTTATATTGTTCCAACAATTTTCACCTGACCCCTGGGAGCTCTGTATATTTCTGATAATATTTGTGGAGAGAGATTGCATAGATTTCTGAATTACACCAATCTATACATTGTTAATAAAATACAATTAAGTACATTTTATTGTAGAATTAAGTACATTTTAATTAAATACAATTAAGTACATTTTTATGAAGTAGCCTACTGTCATCTTTGAGACTAATAATACATGATTAAAAATTTAAACATACACTTAAAGCATGGCAATCCCATCAGAATAATGTGTATCATAATAAGGAAAACACACAAAAAGCCAATTGGGTCACCAAAAACAAACCATCATATAATTTGACATGTAGCCCCATTTATCCTGTTATGACAGGTCTGAGAGTCTTTAATGTTTTGCAGTGAATTAAATAAAGGACTGGTGAAGGTTATGTGAATCCAGTGTGCCACTTCAGAGGAAGAAAGATTAAAGGATGAAAAAGTTACACAGACTTTCATCATTAAATGTCTTTGTTTGATGATGAGAATCATACTTAATACTATATATTAATCCCAGTGTAGGTTTTAGAAACAGTGGGTAAAATTGACTAATAAACTTACTGTGGTTGGTGGATTGGTGGTGGTGGTGTAGTAGTCTCTCTGTGTTCTCTTCCCCAAAAAACTTTTTAACGAATATATTTTTATTGACAGTTATCAGTTTTCGAAGAAGTTATGTAAACACGTCTAACAGATAAATTAAGGTTTTATCACTTTACTCATTCCGAGGCTCTTTTACCTCTCATGCGTTTGAGTTTTAAACTAGCTGACAAGATTAGCACATGCCAACAACACACAGCAACGTTAGATGGTACTACATTGAAATACGTGCTAATATCGCTAGCAGGCTACATTAGCAGTACAAAACAACACAAGAGGTAACTTATTTATCTTATGCAGGTTGCATGCCTATGTCCATTTCCCGTTCGTAAAACTCTTGTGTACAAGACAGTACAATTTGATCTCCAACGCGTTAATATCCGCTTATAACATTAACCTATCAACGGACTAAATGTACACTCCATGTACACATTTATTGATATTTGATTACATGTGTATCTAAAATGAAACTGGGGAGAAAACATAACTTTATACGTGAAATACGTGAAATGTTTTCTTACCTAGTGCTAGTATTTTTACAGACCGCCTATGACCCCTTCCTCTGTTCACATTCCAGCTTTTGCTCTTCATTGACATTATCACAACTCAAACTTGCTCAAAATAAGAATTTAACAGGCAGATATATATAATAATCCAGGTCCGACAGAATGCAATGCAAGCAGCCGCTGCTTACAGGACTCAAACTGTAACGGACTTATTTTCAAACTTAAAATGGGCGCGCACATTGTCATTTGCCAGTTTCCTGGAAGACCTACAGATTAACAAAGTAAACCGGTAAAAGAACAACTTACATTATTTCAACCATATTTCAACGTTGAAGGTGGGTCATGTGCTGGCTGGGCAATTTCAAAATCTTATTTGGTTGATAGGAACGTCGATTATAAACGTATGAACGCACAGATTTGACCTTAGAACGCTCACATTTGTAAAAAATTAGTCAAAAAAATCGAATTTTCAAACAAGGAAAAGCCTATCAAAGCTGCTCAAGGGCTTGAAACTAACAACTTCCAATGGAAGGGGTTCCTTTTAAGGGGTGGTAAAATTCCATTTTCACAAGATGTAAAATAAGTCTCTGATGTCCCCAGAGTGTGTGTGAAGTTTTAGCACAAAATACCCCACAGGTATTTTTATATAGCATGTTAAAGTTGTCACTTTTTGAGGGTTCGCAAAAATGCACCATTTTGTGTTTGGCCCTTTAAATGCAAATGAGCTGCTGCAGAGGGCGGAGTTTCAAGAGCTCGTGTGTGTTAGCAGCTAAGATTTCCTCACGCAGACACACTAATGCCGAGTTCAGACTGCATGATTTTAGCCACGATTTTGGCTCGCCGACAGGTTTTGAGAAATCGCCGACAAATGGCCGAAATCACATGCAAATCGGCGCTCGTTCACGTGAGTGACAATCACGCAGTGTGAATGAGCAAAGACGCGAACTGAGAGAATCACCGACGAGTCGCCGACGCCCGTGAGATATTTGGCATGCTAAATATCTGGACCTGTCGGCGATTCAAAATCCTGCTGTGTGAAAAGTGTTTTGACTGAAAACTACATCGGCGATCACCGGCAGCCAGTGAGAGAGCAAGATACAGAGCAGCGGGGAGTTCTGGGAGGAGTTATAGATCACATATCAACATGATATGGCATTGTTTCAGAAAAAAAGCTTCTTTGTCTATTTGGACACAATAAATGGAAGAAAAATTAGTAGAAATTTGGCAGGAGCACTCGTGTCTGTTTTGACGTTTCACCTGAGCTGTACCACAACCGGGTCGAAAAAAAAAGTCTCACGAGAGAACTCCGGTCTTGCACGTGTGGTGTCGCGTTGTTTCCCTTTCACATCTCACGTGTGTTTGTTGTGAAACGTAGTTTGCGCGCAGCGTGCTAGACAGAGTCTCTCAGCGAGTTTTCCTATTGTAAAGTCATGCAGTGTGAAACCTTCTATCGCCGATAAATCGTCCAGTGTGACTCACTCATAGATGGAGAGATTAATGCTTCCAACTCTCTCTTGCCAGAGAGAAAGTCTGACAACGCACAGAATATACCCCCATGAAAAGCTTTGGAATGGGCTAAAAACTAAATGCAATGTATGCATTGTGTTGGTGTAACATTACTAATTAATTGCGGCAAGGGGATAGTTCACTTTGAAATAATTTTTGTATCTGTTTTATCTTACCTCAAGGGCATCCAAGATGTAGGTGTCTTTGTTTCCACAGTAGTTTCAATTTGGATATTTTTTGGTCAACGCGTTCTTGTCTGTCAGTCATATAATGCAGGTCTATGGTCACCACCTCAAAGAGCATGCACAGAGAAGTCCAAATTAAACATGATTCAATGACTAAAAGTGTAAGTACACATTGATGGCCTAAAGGCCATTGTACACTGAGTACAAAATTTTTGTATGCGTCAGCCTAAAATTCGTTACCCACAGAAACCTTGCACACTGAGTCCGATGCGTATTTATTAAACCTTTGGGAAAAAAAAATAGAAAAATACAAAATTAATTCATCAAGCAGTGAGGATGATTTTGTTGCCCTCTCTCTTATTGAAAAGAGAAAGAAAGAGAAAATATTGCGTTTGGGTCCATCCAATCCTGAAAATTGCGCCGAGAAGAAGCACCTCCTTATGGAGGAGTTGCGATTCCAAATTTACTTCAGAATGTCAGTGGAAAAGTTTGATGCTGGAGCCATATTTTAAAAACAAGATCACCAATTTCCGTGAACCAATCGATTCTGAACAGAGACTAGCAGTATGTCTAAAATAAGGTATAGAGACACACGCGTGCGAATGCGCAGATGTGCGACAGAACAGCTGAATATAGGCTGTTATATATTGTACCCAATAAATACATTAGTTATGGAATTGGCTGCTCAATCACACCTTTTAATCGATTCGAAATGTTCAATCTGATTGAAAGGGGAGGTTATTCCTTTCATAATCCAATTGAGAAAAGAGAACATTAACACTTGATCGAATTGAAAACCGAAACTGAAAGCACTGCGCATATGTGCAAAGATGTGCGGAACGAGCTCCAGTCGGCCCTGAATTGTCAAAAAAACCTCTCAAATGCGGAAAAATGCGGAAATCGAACCTGATCCGAATTTTTTATGACGGACGAAAGTTTCAGAGGCAGTGTGCAAGCCGTGATCTACATAACGTGAAGTTGAATTTTGTTTTACGTGCGAAAAATTTCGAATGCGAATTTCGGACTCGGGTGCGATGGCCTTAAGACACAAAAACAAGCGGTTTGACCTAAAAATATCTCAATTAAAACTACTGCGGAAACAAAGACACCTATATCTTGGATGCCCTTGAGGTAAGATAAAACATACTAAAAATTTATTTCAAAGTGAACTATCCCTTTAACTGATTTACATGAAATGCAAATGAAATGTAGCTGAAATTTCTTGCAACTAAAGAGAAAGAAGAGTGAGTAGATGGATTCACCAAAACCGCTTTTAAAAGCAATTCTGCAGGTGCCGGATCTGAAACGTGCAGGTCCATGTAATGGACGCTTAATTGATCATCATCATCGAATGCATTATGCTGAACAAAGAAAACAAACTTCCAGGCAAAGTGTCAAATAATACATTTATTGTGGTTTCTTGGTCCAAAGGTGAATAGGAATCCATCTAGCATGTGCAGTGCACACAGATACAGTAGTCCAATACTGGTCCACAGAGACATGAATACAGTCAAATCTTACACAACACACAACAATCTCATGGCTTATAGATGACAGACATAAAGTGCTCATCCTCATAGTCTAGGCTTGCCGTCTGAACTATACCAAGTGTCATAAATCACTAATCTCATTGGATGAGGGGGCCAGCAGAGGTGGGGTTAATAAAGCAGAGGAGTCAGGAAGCATCTAAGAGCGGTTCTTCTTGAAGAAGCTGATGAGTCCATTGGTGGAGGATCGTGGATTTAACCTCTGCATCGATCTTGCAGCTCAGGCTCGATCTTCTTGGCCAGTTGCTTGCCGAGACTCCACACTGATGGGACGGATGAAAACGTGTCATTCTTTATGTACAGATGAACGAAACTCTTAACAACTCAACAGAAGTATTTTTAAATAATATACTCCACCTCTGAAATGACTTACCAAGCCCATTTATTTGTTTGGCTCCAGCCAAATTTCACAAACCAATGGATTTTTTCCAATACTACATTTTACATAGTTGAACATGACGTACAATCACATTGTGGAAGTAAATTTGGTTGCAAGTGCTCTTTCATGTTGACTTTTTGTCAAAGCCCTGATTGGCTACTTTGTGGTTTTAAGTTGCAAAACACTCTGAATTGGACTCACCCCCACTGATCATAGCTGTTGATATCCCACATCACACCTTGCACAAAGATCTTATGTTCATACATGGCTGAAAACACATGAACAAATACGTCATATCACCCATCTACAAAACATGCACGTTTACAAAAGAAAGTACTGGTATAACATGTTTGATACTCACCAACCAGCGCACCAAGCATGAAGGGTGACAGTTTCTTAAAGATGATAGAGTTGCTTGGCTTGTTTCCTTGGAAAACCTACAAAAAACAAATGTATTATTATACATGTACTAGGAGTAAAATCTAATTTTACTCTCCATTTAAGTCAGAATGAAATGCCAAATACAACAAGACTTCAAAGCTGAGGTCTTCTAGGGATGCTAAAAACCATTCCCGACCCGAATCACTACTTACCCGAATCTGACCTGCATACATTATTTTTTATTAAAGAAAAACCCGACCTGAGACAGACCCGATAAAATTAGACCCGAGTCCGACCCGAAGCCATTTCCTTTAGAACCCGACTGGACCCGAATGTAAGCGGCATTTACAGTGTGCACAGCCTGCAGCCCTGCGTTTCTCAGAAATGCACTTACATCAGACGCGCAAGTGTAAGTGCGCTGAGTGCTAAAATGTCAATCACACATCACTGTAACCCATTACGTCCTATAAAATGTGGCATAAATGTTATTTACCCAACCATACGATGATTAGAACCACCACAGGGTAAAATGTACCGAAGGCGGTTTTTAAAACATAGCCTATAACAGATTTTCAATCAAATTCTCCCTCACCTTTTCGCAATGTCTGTTATCGCCTCCATGCTTGTCTTGCATGACAGTGTTCGCGTATTTTTTAAATTGATTGACAGGCCTGGCTTAACGAACAATTCAAATACTGGCATGTACACTCTTAGAAGAAAAGGTTCTATATAGAACCTTAAAAGGTTCTATCAACGCTACGTATGTGGAACCCCTAAAAGGTTCTATACACTCTTAAAAAAAGGGTTCCTCTGGGTTCTATATAGAAACCTGGAGTTCCATACTTGGCCAATAGAACCTTTTACCAAAAAAATGGTTCTATATGGAACCATTTTGGAGTTCCATATATGAAGCGGGGGATGGAACCATTTCTGGTTCTAAATAGAACCATTTCCTCTAAGAGTGTAGTAGAACATCCATCCACATAATGGCACACTAGTTCTTCTTGGCAAACGGAGGGGTTGGTTTATGTGGAGCGAGCAACTGAGTAAATAAATACAGAGGCAACCGTGTTTACAGCGCGGATTCACTCTCTCACTTAAAAAAAGTCAGAGAATGGTGTCAAAGTTGTTTAAAATACTGCAATTTTGTTAAATGCCCAACATGGTTTAAAATAATTTGGGTCTTCTCAGGTCTATTTGGAAAAGGCATATTTATCTTAAATAACCCGAGACACGAGGCCACTTAATACTAGAACCCGTCCGATACCAACCCAGAACCGCTTGGGGTCGAACCTCGGGTTTTCGGATCCAAGTGGACCCGTGAGGACCTCTACTTCAAAGAGTTAGGCAAACATGCCTAATTTCCGACTATATAGTAGGCAAAAAATATATATATAAAAAGAATAGTATGCCTGATGTCACAATTTCTCAAAACAGTAGGCAAAGGCTACATTCACACTGCAGGATGAAACGACCTAATTCCGATTTTTTTGCCCCTATGCGACCTGAATCTGATTTTTTCATGACAGTCTGAACGACACAGATCCGAATCTTTTCAAATGTGACCCAGGCCACTTTGGTATGTGGTCCAAATCCGATATGTATCCGATCTTTTGAAATGCGACTTCTATCTGAACGGCCAGGTCACATATATCCGACATGCACGTCATTGCACGCACCTGTAACTCGCGAATACACTCCAATTCCAACGCGTTTCTGCACTGTTATGGGCCGCCGCAGACGTGTGTCTTCCCGTGACAGAGTTGATCGAAGGCGCTCACAATCGAAGGTGGATCTGGTCATTCGGAAGTTACTGATGAATTTCTGTATCAGTGAAGCCACTCACATCAGTATCCCACCACTCCTGGCTGCGACACCGCAACCACATGTTTCTCTGTTTAATTTTCTTATTAAAACGAGAAGATTGTAAGTGTGCTGGCTCTGTTGTGAAAATAACTTTAATATTGCTAAACGAGCTCCACTGTAAGACATCCATTTAGCTACTTCCGCAAACAAGTGACGTCGTTGACCGCTGAGAGTACTCTTCTGCGCATGCGGGTCACTTCTGGGTCATTTCACGTTCACACAGAGATCACAAAAGGTCGCATTTAATTGGAAATATGAATGGCCTTGCAAAAAAAATTGAATTTTTTCAAAAAATCGGAATTGAGCATTAAGCCCTGCAGTGTGACGTCAGCCAAAAAGTACTGAAGTGTGCATACAAAGGATACTTTACTGTCCCATAAGGCCAGAGGAGAGGATTCGTAAATGTTGGGTCAGCAATGCAACTCACGTTATTGGTCACATGATGGTAAAGTAAGTACTTGTTCAAAAGAAGTACCTACAATTTTGGATACAGCCAGGGCCGAGCTCTATCCCTTTGGTTGCCCTAGGCGAGATTGATTTTTAGAAAAATAAAGAAACTTTCATAATTAGTTTTGTACAATTTCTAACTTGTAAGTAGGCCTAAGCTTTATACTTGAAAACAACTCAGCGCCACCAATTAAGCAAAATAAAACGAATGGGCTGTCGATTTACGAGTTTTATGGGCCGTTAAGTAAAAAATAAATAAAAGTAGGCAATGAGATGTATCGGCTCAAAAAGCACGTCGGTCACCGGCAATCTCAAGCAGGCTACACCGGGAAGTACATTTATTTTCGTTTGAAACCATAATGGCTGAGGTGAGAAGGCTGGCTTACCTTTATACTGGGCTTTCTTTTTATTTTGTTGCTTTCTCTATGTTCGTCCCTGTTGACCAGAAGGTTTATACCGCTTCATTTTTGATCAGCACGACAGCAGCTGACGCTTCATTTTTGATCAACACTTGCCTGACGTGACGTAGCGCAACCCCGAAAAAGATCGGACAATTCATCAGATTCAATATAAATTGAATCAGTAATTAATTGAGGGGCGCCTTAAGATTATCATGTTTAATAAACTTTTCTTTCCGTTTCTCATTCTAACTCTGTGATTTCTCGATTAATGGGGAGTGGCAGAGAATGTGAAGTAGGTCAAGGGCGACACTTAAGTGCGCGCCCGCAGCACCCCTACTAGTCCCTCCCCTTCCGGTCGACCACCATGGGACCTTATTTCGGAAAAATATTGAATGGTAGTCAATGGCGAGAGATAACAAATATTTTGATTTCGTTTAAATTGATCCTGAATTACACATATGATGTTTGTCAATTTAAAAGATACTTTTAAAGTCAAGAAAGCTCGCAGTTTGATGTAAAACTGTTGAGATATAAGACTGTGAAAATATGTAATTACAAAGACTACAAACCCCAAAGGCGCACATTTTCTCTCAATGAATGAAGCGAACTTTACTGAGGCTATGTCATTGTTTCTATAGTCTTCCGTTATAATCGTAACGTTACCGTCATAAGTGTGTTGTTCCAGACTGCACACACACAGCAGCTGATCTCGCTCGTTGTTTCGGCTCCCGGAAGATGTAGTTCATTGAGGGTTTTTCACATAAAACTAAAAGTTACTCTTCTGTTTTATGACGAACTGCGACTTTCTTGGCTTTCATAATTAACTTTTAAATTGAAAAACATCATATGTGTAATCCAGGACACAGTTCAGATGGAATAAAAAGATAAGTTATCTCTCACCATTGACTACCATGCATTATTTTTCCAATATAAGGTCCCATGAACCGGAAGTGGAGGGGCGGGACTTAGGCTCTCTATACATTCGGCGCCCCTAGGCAACCGCCTAGTTGGCCTATGGCAATTGCCGGCCCTGGATACAGCCTTAGTGGATCGGACAGTATGGAGCCACACTGCTGTTAACTGTCTGAAAACTTATATTAGGTGTGTTTGAACAGGAAGTTCAAAAGTGTGTATTGCTGGAGTGCCTCCAGGAACATGGTTGGCAAATGCAAATTACAACACTCTTGGCAAGCATTGTTTATTCAAATGAAAATCTATTGTGTGACCTTTGGACCAACACAAACCATTGGAAGCACATTTGTGGTCTTCAACCCTGCTCCTCTAGTAGGTTGGAGATGAACTTTGCAGGACAATGGGTCTCCTGGAGAAAGGTTGAAGACCTCTGCTCTAAACACACACTCTTCAGATACCGTCCATAGAGTTATGTATCGACACATGGTTTTCAAGTAAAGAGTCACTCACTTTATGGGGCAATAGATTCTCCAGTTGATCCCCAGACATCCCCGGCAGCCTGGAGCTCGCTCTTCGAGCCTCATGGTGGTCATTCCCTCATCAGAGCCTCTGTCTGAGCGAGGAAGTTTGCCATAGGATTACCGGGTTTATGAAAATGAAAGAGTGTAATGTATCGCTTAGTGCAAACACTGGCTCAAATAACATCTGGAAGAACCAGAAAACAAAGCCGTGTTCAGGAAATACGTAGATGGCCCGCACACCTTATGATGCAGATTATCTCTGATAGGATGTTGACTCTGAGCAGGAATGAGGAAGTCAGCAGGAATGAGAGCGGTGCCTGCGGAAAGAAAGCTCTATCATGATAAACACATCAGAACTGGACATTAACATGTGGATTAAAGCAGGGACTGGGTTACAGGGAGGCTTAGGGTCACAGACCCTGGTGAATGAGCTGGTAGAAGGCATGCTGTCCGTTGGTTTCCGGTTCTCCCCACACGATGGGGTCCAGTGTGGTAATTCACACAGAGTGCCAGACTTTGTGATGTACTTCCCGTTGGACTCCATGCTCCCTGAAAGAGTATCAACAACTCAACAGAGTGTCCTACAATCAGAAACAATGACGTTTGAGACGTCAGACACAGCAGAGCCGACCTGTTGGAAGTAGCAGCGAAGCGGTGCATGTACTGGTCGTAGGGCAGCAGAGCATGTGTTTCGGCCTGGAAGAAGTTGGCGTGCCAGACGCCGAGACAGGGCGAGCAAAGCCGGGAGCATTCTGCTCCAGAGGGGCCGAGCGGAAGTGGTTATCCTAGAAGATTAAGAGCACAGAGAGGTTACTCCCAGAAACACTTAAAGTTGCCCTGACTAGGTCACATTTCATTTAGTGTGCAATATATCTGTTTTTGAATGTAAAAGGTCTGTATAGTTTTAAAGATGACAGTGCAGATAAATGGAGTTAGTCTTCCAAAAGAAAAGGATGATTCTGAAATGCCTGAAACGAGTTTGTCAATAATTCCAGTCTAACTTCCTACAATTTTCTAACAAATTTGCATTAACCTTCATTGGCTTCCCATGAACGTCTACTTGACCCTCAATAACTTCAGTTGTAGCTGTGACTGGGACAAGTTTGGTTTGTGTTATCAAAGTTGAGAAGATGCAATTTTCTGTGGCGAATCCACTAATAAAATGAAGAAAGAAAGTTGTGAAGTTCATGAATTTCACATTAAATAAACATTTCTGTAAATGTGCCAGTGTTAGCAGCCAACTAGCTAATTTTAAACTGAAGTCCTTTGTCAAGATGATTTTAATAATTTAAATAAAATCTAAAAAAACTTGAATGACTATGGTAAAACCAAGCCAGGAATGTGATTGGATAGTTCACCCAAAAATGAAAATTCTATCATCGTTTACTCACCTCAACTTGTTCCAAACCTCTATGTGTTTATTTCTTCTGCTGAACTCAAAGGAATATATTTGGAAGAATGTTTTAATCAAACAGATCTCAAATCCCATTGACTTTCATAGTAGGAAGAAATACATACTATGGTAGTCAATGGGGATTGAGATCTGTTTGATTAAAACATTCTTCCAAATATCTTCCTTTGTGTCCAGCAGAACAAATAAACAAATAGAGGTTTGGAACAACTTGAGGGTGAGTAAGCAATGATAGAATTTTCATTTTTGGGTGAACTATCCCTTTAAGAAAAGCACAAAAGGGGCACTATAACTCTGAGGCACACTGTGTGGATGTGCAGTTATTTCTTGTATATTGGCATACTATAATTGTACTTACCATCCAGTGAGCACCAGCTAGAAGTTGCTCAAAATTGTTGAAACCTACAAGATGACAATAAATAAAGTTACTGGAACATTTACAGACAGAAAAATGCAAACAATCTATTAATGCAAGATGCTGCACTAGTGGTCTACAGGCAAAAGACCAGAAACGCAAAGGCGTGCTGCCCATATATACTGTACACTTCTGGAGCATTCATACTTCATAAGAAATCTCAGTACTCTGCCTTCAAATATCTGTGCCATTAAAATTAAAATGTGGATAGCAAAATGTTATTTTATTATTGGAACAAACTATTTCTGAGAAAATCTAAATATTTAGTGACAATTTTCCTTATTGTTAACACCAGAATGGAGTAATTAGTAATGCCAGTTAAAAGTTTCAATGTTAGAACAAGTTATTAACAAACCACATTTTTGGGAATAGCTTTGATGAATCTCTCACAATAGAGCCAGGAACATGGCTTAAGAAAGTAGACAGTGTCAGTTAAACTATGACAGTGGTTAATTTGAAAGAAGATACTGACCATAAGACTGGTTATGCTAACATTATAGCGCCCCCTCTGGTGATGCAGAAAACTAACCTATTATTTTGTGTACAACAGACCTAAATCCAAGTGTTTTGTGTTCATATACTTGCATACAGCATGTTTCAGGCCTCATGGGACTGTTCACACAGCAGACGTACCTATGTGCAGTGCAATGGACAAACCGATAGCCGACCACAGCGAGTGACGTCCGTCGACCCACTACAACATGAGCATTCAGCATCAGAAAAACAGTCAATATGCCAATTCAAACATTACTAGCAATCATGCATTCAGTCGTAACATTCTCATGCAGTAATATGCTTGTCGACAAATACTTACATCCCAAAACTCAAACATGTTGTTGGTGTCGGATACCAAAGTCCTTGACTTTCGGCTGGCAGAGGAAACAGGAAACGCATGTTTTAGGCTTTTTTACTTTATTTTTAACATTGATACAACGGTGACATAATGCTGCACTTACTGCATTTGTGGAAAGAGCCACAAAGTGTTTGGCCACAGCAGATTTCTGAAAACATACAAACACAGAATTAGACCAATGGAAACTTTCCATTTAGTACATTCCAGGGGTTTGTGAAGGTACGAACATCTTTAGCGCTCTGGAGGAACCATTCTCTGGCTGTCTAAGCGTTAGTGATGGTCTCCTGGGTGGTGAATGTCTGAAGAGAAAAATATTTAGAAGTTAACTTTAACTTGTTCAACTTGCATCCCCAATTCTGTTGAACATTAATGTAAATGTTATTTCTAGACTACAGGTTGTGACCTTGGAAGCGATGATGAAGAGGGTGGTCTCGGCGTTCAGCTGCGCGAGGGTCTTGGCCATGTGCGTCCCGTCGATATTAGAGACGAACCACACGTCTGGGTCCTCCTTTAGAGTACGGCTTCAGAGCTTCAGTCACCATCAGAGGACCCTGAACAAACACATTATATTGTTTATGATTACCTAGATATGAGGTCTAGCCATTGTTTAAAAAGAGAGAGATATCTAACAAACATGTCAGCAATTTCAATCCAGAATCACAGGAGACACTCAATATGATAAGCAAAACTTAACTATTATAGACATATTGATTAAACTCCAGCTGCCCATCTAAGAGATAACTGAATCTCCAGCATCGGTCAACTGCGATGCGTAAACTCACCAAGTCAGAACCGCCAATGCCGATGTTTACTACATCAGTGATGGCTTTACCACTGAAGCCTTTCCACTCGCCACTGCGCACTTTCTGCAAAATAATGCACACATACGCAATTAAAATATTCAGGAATTCTCAGTCAGCTGTCTTTGGAAAGAAGAATCAATTAAATCAAATAATTGTTAAATATATTGCTTTAAAACGCATAATGTGAACTCTAAGCATCAAGTGCACTTAGTCCACTTTTTACACTATAATTTCATCACACACACCCAACTATGAGTGCTGTATATAATCCTGATATTTTAATGTTCTTTCTGCTGGATTTTAATATTATTTATACCATGGTCTGTCTGAATACTTGATTCTGATTGGCTGGAAGGTGTGCATTAAAACCGTTCCAGCCAGTTTAATCACCAGAAAAGAGTCGCTGTTTGGATTTAAATGGGCAAATAGTCTATGATTGGATCATTATTGCTGTGATTATTATGTTTTTATATGTTTGGCAACAGCTCTTCTAACCCAAACTGATGGAGTGTGTAGCTTTTCATTTCTTAAACAACCATGTAGAAAGACATCATGGCCATATTCCAGGATTCATAAGACTCAGATGTTATTTCCATCAAGACGTGCATTTATTTTAGGTAAAGATCTTATGTTGACAATGCAAGAGTCCAGCACTCTGTAAAGTCTCCTCCAGCACAACCCAAAGACTCCCAATGAAGCCGAGAGTCTGGACTCAGAGGAGCCAATTTATGAAAATTATGCTTTTATAATTTGAGCCTGATGAATATTGACATTGTCATCCTGGCCACAAACATGTATGATTATTATCCATGTTGAAAACAGTTTTTTACATTTTTATTTCAGGATTCTTTGATGAATAGAAAGTTCAAAAGAACAGCATTTATTTAATTAGAATATTTTCTAACATTATAAATGTCTTTACTGTAACTTTTCATCAATGTAACTCATCCTTGATGAATAGAAGTATTGATTTCTTATTTATTTCCCCCAAAAATAAAATACAAATTCTTACTGACCCCAAACTTTTTAAAGGTAGTGTTTAATGTAACAAAAGCTTTCCATTTCAGATAAAAGCTGTTCTTTTGAACTTTCTATTCATCAAAGAATCCTGAAATAAAAATGTAAAAAACTGTTTTCAACATGGATAATAATCATACATGTTTTTGGAGCATAAAATCATCATATTAGAGTGATTTGTGAAGGATCATGTGACACTGAAGACTGGAGTAATGATGCTGAAAATTCAGCTTTTTTAGAGGAATAAATTACGTTTTAATATATATTAACATAAAAAATACACAAAAAACACAGTAATATTGTGAAATATTATGACAATTATAAAAATGACTTTTTTTATCCAAAAATTGCAGCCTTGGTGAGCAGGGAGAGAACTTCTTTTAAAAACAAAAAATCTTACCGATCTTAAACTTTTGACCGGTGGTGTGTGTGTGTGTGTGTGTGTGTGTGTGTGTATATATATGTATATGTATATATATATATATATATATGTAGATGGGTGTGTAAGGGGTAATGTAAGAGCAAGGTGGTTGTTATAGCGAATACGATCCTGACAGGTTGATCAGGTCTGGAATGGGATGTAGTGGCAATAACAACCACCTAACTCTACATTATGCCGCTTGTATATGGCTAACTACCGATCAGATCAATAATATGACAAAACATTTATTTAAACAGGAGTTTGTTAGGGCCCGGAGCACCGATGGTGAGAGGACCCCATTGTTTTTGCGCTGTTTATTACTATTATTCTTTCTCTTAAAAGAATAGCTTTTTAGATGGCCTAAACATGCTCGAAAACTCATGAAACTTTGCACACGCTTCAGAAGTGGAGAAAATGTTACGTGTGATATGGTTTTCAAAATTGGTTGGGGCAAATTCTTTAAATTATTTTCCCCACATTTTGCCCCGGCTCTACGTTCACATACAGGTATGACATTTGGTACATACATGTAATGACCCAATACCTACAAAAAAGTCTCTTGGAGCATAGCCCTAAACACAACAGGAAGTCAGCTATTTTGAACTTCCTCCTAGATTTTGTGCATTTTTCATAATTTCCTGATGTTGTACTTTAACAAACTCCTCCTACAGTTTTGATCTGATCCTCTTTAAATTTGGTGAGCGTAATCTTAAGGCCTTTGCGACGTTAAATTGCGAAGAGCTTGAGTTTACGTCGAAGGGTGTGCCCTTGGCGGCCTGACAAATGTACACCCAATTTCAGTTTTTTAGTGATTTGTGCATGAATATGTCATATAGTTCAATATTGCTTGCAGTTCCGATGTTGCTAGGCAACCACAGACAGCCTGCAGTAACTCAGGCATACAATGTCCAATCTGCCCCAAACTTCACATGTTTGATAAGAGTCCTGTCCTGAACACATGACCATGCTCATATTTGGTTATAGCAATAGCGCCACCTGCTGGTAGCAGGAAGTGTGCAAATACAAATCCTTTGACATAGTCTTCCTGTATTTATTATCATTACATACTGCCCACCATGCTCCGTTTTCCTAAAACCGCCGGGTGGTGGCGGCACGGGTGAGATGGCCCTTTTCATTGCTGCTTGCAGCTTTAATAAACGATTGTTTTGCTTCCACTAAAGAAAATAGTAAATTCCGTCTCTACGGTTACTAGAGACCAGTGGCAATGCTCTGTTTTTCATGGCAACGGTGTGTTATACTTAGTCAACATAACATTATTTATTGAAAACAGACCACATTTGACCTCAGAATTCAACCAAGCCATGTAATAAATGTATATAAAACAAGTGGGTTGTTGTTTCCATGCATGTTCACTCACATGGCAGAAGTGCTTCATCTGCTCCAGGACTCGGTTCACGTCCGGCATCACGTCTTTACCGTCCACCATGATGGGAGTATTGGAACGGTTCCTCAGCGCGGTGTGGAGAACAGCACGACCCTACACACACACACACACACACACACACACACACACACACACAATTCAGCTTAAACAAACACACAGAACAGCAACTATGTTCCATTGGTAAATTTACATTTGTTTCATAGGTAGGGTTGGGTATCGAGAATCGAGATACCGATTGGAACCGGGACTAACTTTTAGTTTTTCCCAGAATCGTTCAGAAAGTTAAAATTTTGATTCCTATTTTCGATATTCACAGTCCGCCGACCAGAAGAAGAAACCGCTGAACAACACCAACGAAGAAGTGCTCTACGGAAGTGTTGGCATAACCGCGCGAGTCAGAACATGAGTAGCTTACGTTCGACGGTCCAAAGTGTGGCTTCACTTTTCTAAAAATAACGAAATCTCAGCAAAATGCAAAATTTGTGACAAAGGAGTATTTGTGACAGGAGTATTTCCTTCAGAAAGACCGTTGGTTAGCAAGGTTAGCTAAACTTTTTTTACCCAGCCTCTTAAAAGAATCGGAATCAAAAATCGTTCAGAAGCGGAATCGAAACAAGGAATCGAAATCAGAATCGAATCGTTAAATTCAAACGATACCCAACCCTGATTCACTAGGTTACCGTTACTTGTCAGTTATGCCTTTCTGATGTGTTAACTGATGTATCATTTACCATAAGCCACAAAAGGGACACAACATGCTGCAGTTTCAGGAACAGCCCGTGAGGGAAAATTAAGGTTTTAACAACTTTATGCTATACAAATCAACATTCAGAAGCAAATCACATCAACTGGTCATTTCAAACCAAAAATGCTCTTTTTCATTGAGATATTATCACCTCAGTGAAGTTGATCTTTTCTCCAGCAAACATCCTCTCTCTGGCAGCCTCGACGCCCACCGATCGTGCCTAATCACGATGAGACGGGAAGAAAAGGGTTGATGTGATTCATGACTTGTGCAAACTTGCACACAAAGAACCATAAAAACTGTGTGTGTTTTGTCCTGCTGTGATTACTATGAGAAATCTGCTGTATCAGATTGATTTCGCAGTTGCTACTCTGATTGGCTGAAGAAAGGAAGTACAGAATCAGGTTAAAGTACAGCACAAAGTATACTTCAGTTTTGATGTGACCATGTCCACACCGGACAGGAGGGTTGCAGACAAAATCAGAAATACTTGACTAGTTTAACCCTTCAACCATGAAAAGGTCTTGTTTTAAAGAAAACAATCAGCAGATTATTACTGAAGTGAAAGCACTTAAAAAAATTTAAGTATAAAAAAAATTAATGGAAGTTATAATTTACAGTAAATCAAATATACTTTAATATTTTTTTATATAAAATAAATATTTTACAAAATATTTTACTATGAAATTACTATAAAATGAAAGCTATATATCTAACCAAATTGTGTTCCAAATTTAAAGTTGACATCACAAAAATTGAAGTTCCCATGAGATTTTGTTTAGGCGCTATACCAAAAATAGCCACCAGGTGCCATTGAATTCGATTGAATTTAATTGTATGCATTCTGCCATAACAAATTAATACATTTCTATCAAAATATCAATTATGTCACTAAATATGGAACCTGTGAGACTCAGACCTTTCTGACAATATGTGTTTTGTCAAGATTAGAAAAGGTTTTGATAATAAATTATGAAAGATGATGCCTAAAAGGGAAGGGGCCTAATAAAAAAAATACCGTTTCTATGGTAACGCAACGTCCAATTTCAAACAGTTTTCACAGGATGAATTCTGAGTTCGTAAGCTTTCAAATGGTACCTAATTTATGATAAATACTAGATTATGTTTTATTATGAACTTTCAGCACTAAAAAACA
Source organism: Hybognathus amarus (assembly GCA_030378365.1). Lineage (NCBI taxonomy): Eukaryota > Metazoa > Chordata > Actinopteri > Cypriniformes > Leuciscidae > Hybognathus > Hybognathus amarus. Next base: position 33,863 of record JAQIUQ010004321.1, read on the forward strand.
AAGTTTCTATTATTAAAAGTGTGTGCGTCGACTTTTTGTGACAAAGGTCAGAAACTCCTGCAATGACGTCGATTTTTTGAGGCGCACTACTTGTCATAAATTCATATATTACAGTTCATTCATAATTTGTAAGAAAAAAACTGTGCTAAAATATCTATTTCAGGAGTCTTAAGGCGGACGTACACGGTACGAATTCTGATGGTCGGAAGATCGTATGTCCAGGCACACGTTCCGAGTGAGTTTATCCAAAAATCGTTACGGAGGCAGTGATTTACGACACGATTTTACGAGCCTGCTGAATTCCGAAGAAATCGACACGAAGTCCGGGGCTAGAAACTCTCTCATAACTGCATATAGAATATTGATATGAGCCGTGATTATTTTGCTATAGGCTCGTTTTCAGCACCAAGGAAAACGGGCGTCGGATCACCCTGTGTGTGTGTGTCTGTGTGAATAACTTAAAAAAAATAGTTATAAAATTTCAAGCTCTCTGAATGATTAATTAGCCATTTAAACCACCTCATGTGATGTGAGTGTTTGCAATTAATTTTGCTGTGAGAAAGCTATAGCGCCGTGAACTGGCCAGTAGGAACAAGGCAGATGCTGTATAGTTAACCTTTCACAAAGTCATCATAAAAACATTAATTCAAGCATTGTTTCTCAGTAGTCCACACACCATTTTCGTCTTTCTTCTGTGGATTTCCTCAGCTCCTGATTGGTCAAGTTCAGACAGATCGAACAAATCGGCTCATTCAACCGCATACACCTCACGAATGCAAGCCGACAGCTCCCGAACTTTTAGACATGCTTAAAAATTCTCGGGAGGTAGAGAGGTGCTTGGCTCGAGCTGGAATCTTCCTCGCACATGATACGAGCCGCGACATGCGAGCATAACCCGATTTACACGCGATTACACCCGATTGAAAAAAATCATCTGCGAGCTCGTAAAACAGCAAAAAAAGAAAATAATAAAAAAAAAAAAAAAAAAAAAAAAAAAAAAAAAAAAAAAGATCGCACCGTGTACGCCCACGAAATATAATTTGTCATGACTAGATTAGGATTTAATAGTAATATAGTGAAGTAAATTTAGGTTGCCCGTATACGGGCAAGTGACAGTTAAGGGGTTAAAAGAGTGCAAAGACATTTTATCGCATATAACTTCTGGAGAGAAACAGAAACTGGACAAGGATGAAACTTTGTGTCGAGCGCCTGTGTTCAGGCACGCCATCAAATGAAGTATACTTGGAAAGGTTATGCATTTCACTGTAAATAAAGAGTTGACGTACACTTTGTAAACATTACACCACACACACGTGTGTCTCAATGACACGGTTCACCTCATACACAATCTATTTTCAGCAGCTTTTAGGACACATGCATTAAGCCAATTAACATCTGGAGATGGACACACACGAGGGCTTTAAAGATGCTTAGCTGGACTAAATCTAAAGAGAGATTACAGTAACAGCTTCGCTAGTAGCAACACCCTCTGCTATGACTGAGTAAATGCAGTGTGAAGAGGGTATTGGAGTTGAATGTGATGCGAAGACTGCAAACTGTACCATGTCGAAGAGCATTTTCAGGACTTCTTCACTGATGAGGTTCTTGGAGTAATCCAGCAGGACGTCTCCATCATCTGTTGTCAGCTTCAGACTGCGCACAAGAGCAGATCACACACGCAGTCAGGATATACAAAAGATGGATTATTATTTGTTTAATTTTGCTTCACGCACAACATGGATAATCCAGAAACATCCTTCAGAGCAGGGTTTACATGCGGGTGGCAGGACCGTAGAGGTGTTTAGACTGGGAAAGCTAAATGAGCCATTTGAGAAAATGTATTCGTCCCGGCAGTGACACAGCACTCGTATATTAAACAGGGACTCTCAAACTGCAGCATTCCACATGACTCTGAATATGCAGCCTAATGATACTAAAAAAATCTTCTTCTTTTTCACCCCCCACAATATTCCTGATCCATCTCTTAAAGGAGTAGGCCTTTTGCTGATAATTTACTCACCCTCTTGTCATCCAAGATATCCATGTCTTTCTTTCTTCAGTTGAAAAGAAATTAAGGTTTTTAATGAAAACATTCCAGGATTTTCTCCATATAATGGACTTCAATGGGAACCAAACAGTTCAATGTCCAAAAGACAGTTTCAGTGCAAACTGTTCAAAGGGCTTTAAACGATTCCAGGCAATGAATAAGGCTTATCAAGTGAAATGATCGCTCATTTAAAAAAAAATAAAAAACTTTAAGTTTTATTAGTCCTAGATAAGACCCTTATTCATTGGCTGGTGTCGTTTTAAAGCCCTTTGGACAGTTTGCACTTAAACTCTCATTTGGACCTTGAACCGTTTGGTTCCCAAGTCCCTTATATGGAGAAAATCCTGGAATGTTTTCATCAAAAACCTTAATTTCTTTTCGACTGAAAGAATAAAGACATGGACAACTTGGATGACATGGGGTGAGTAAATTATCCGCAAAAGTTTTTTTTTTTTTTTTTTTTTAAGTGAACTACTCCTTTAAAAAAACTGAATTATGGCAAACATAGTTTTGTCCAAAATACCATAGAACTTTTCAAAGTGTTCATTCAGCACCAATGCCTTTTTGTTTTTGGGTTGTCCAATGTGGGTTGTCCTTGTCGAATGCAATCTAAATATTCAACCCCCATTGCAAATCAGCTTTATTGACCAAATATAACGACTTTCATCTGTTTGCAATGACCGAATCAAACAGAAATAAATTTAAATAGCTCAACACAACAAATGTTTCAAGTGGTTTCCCCAAATTCAACTGAAAGTTATTCAACCGCCTGAAATAGAAGCCCTCACAACGGCACACATCATGCAAATGCACAACAGGTGTTGTCTCACGCACATCCAATGCAAATAATCAAGGGCTTCATTAGTTGCACCAGGTGTACTTGAGCTAGAACACATGAGACATCTGAACTGGCTAGGTTTGTTTAGCCAGGTTTGACTAAGTTAGAAATATGGCAAAGTCGAAAGAATGGTCCAAAAAGTTAGGGGAAGATATCAGATCACCATTCACAAACAAGGAGCGGGATACGGAGAGATGGCGACGACACTAACGCTGCCTTCATACTGGCAGTTGAAATCAGCTCCGATACAGGTCCGAAACGAACAGTCATTCATTACCTATGGAGATTCGCAGACCGCATGCGAATGGGACTGAAACGGGTCCGACCGAGTCAGGTGCGAAGAAAATCATGTCCGTTGGTCATCCGGATGCGTTCAAAAAATTTAACTACGAGCTACGATAAAGCTACGATTCCTATCCGACAATTCCAGCGGAAGTTGAGCGTTGCTATGGTACTCATAAACAAACCTGAATTCTTAACTTTTATTAAAATAAACAATGATTAATAATGATAAGTTGTCATGTCATTTTTTTATTTTCATGACTTTCTAAGGTTATTAGGGCAGTTAATACAATTAAATTGTAGGCAGACATTTGAAGTATTGACATTATACCACTACTATAGCACATTTTTTAGGCGATCTGACATGTCAGCGTCCTAAGCAACTTTTCTCATGCAGCAGCCTTCATATTAATATCCCTATAACCCTCATCAGAGAGATCATAGAGAACTGACAGAATCAACCTTTCTAATCTCGCCGCCATTTTTGTTCTACCCGCGTCCAAAGCTTTTCACTACGTAGTACGACGTCCGTTGGAGGCGTATTGCATATTACGGAGCTGCCAGTGTGAAGGCGGCATAAGGCCACATCCACACGAAGCCGTTGCGTTCCCGATTAGATTTTTTTCCCCTTGTCCTAAAAAAAATATATCTGCAAACACTGCGTAGTCTCAAGAAATATCTTGTACACATGAAACCACTGAAACCGACTGAAAACGGTGTAGTATATATGCCAGACCAGTATGGGGCGCTGTAATTCTGCCACAGAGATACACAATACACAGAGAAGAAGACTTTGAGCATGCGCATAACCTTGCGCGCTGTATACGAACCAAGAAGAAGACGACGAAGATGGTGTGTGACGATGTGATGACATCATCTTTTCACAAAATATACGGATTGGCAGTACATGCGAAACCGCAAGGGTGGCGTATCCACTTCAGATCTTATCGGGTTCGGGTCTATATTGGGTTTCCAAAATCGGTTTTACTCTCCAAAAACGCCGGATCCGTGTGGACGAAATGCCAATACGATAAAAAATTATTACGTATACAGCGAAAACACACCTTTGTGTGGACAGGCCCTGTTTAGAGACACCGTTGGAAGCATAGTTTGCAAGTAGTGTTGTCAAAGGTACTGTAGTGAACTTTTTCTTCCAAAGTAGAGAAGCAACAGACCAGGAGACGTTGAGGTATCTTTCACGCAGAAGTAAGTCATCTCAAGAATCGTCTGACTAAACTAAAACACAGAACTATTCTTTATACAATTTAAAGCCACAATATGTATTTTTTCTGCTTTAAAAATGGCAAAAATAACTGTATCTATGTTATATATTTCTGTTAAATATTTACTTACATTATCCAGGCAGTTTCCACCAACTTTCAAATCCGGAGAAATGTATAGTTTAATTCGAAGACACGGGCCGTTTCTTTATTTCCGTTTTGTCGCCCGTCTATGACGTCATGTAACCTTTGACTCCTCTATTTTCTCTAACTTCATGCGGAACCCGGCGAAAACCGCCAAACACAAAGGGGAACACCGGACTACCACCAATAAAAGCAAAGAAAACGACGACGAAGAAAAAGTGTTAGCTAGTATCATTTTGCAGCCGCAACAAACTTGAGGGGGGTTTGGCTGCACGCGCAAGATCTCTTGCTAGCTTATCACGCTGACATTGTGCGCGTGCGCGGTTAGAAGCGCCACATTAGAGGTCTTCACGGGTACAAAAATTCATGCCCGAACCGAAAGAGACCCGTAATGTGCTACACCGAACCGACCCGGACCCGTCGTTCATTTCAAAAGTTGGACCCGGACCCGTCATAAATCATAACTGCCTGGACCCGTCTATTATTTTGAAAACTGGACCTGAACTCGGGACCCGAAGTAATAGATTCGACCGGACCCGGCTGATCATTTAAAATATAGACCCGAACCCGTACGTAATTTTAAAATGGAGAGAGCTTTGACAAGCTAAATAGGCCTCGCTTGCATTCTAATACACAGGTAAGCACCCATTCAGTTAACTATATCTATCTGTATATTTTGTGAAATTATGTCATGTGTGAAACGCAGACGGGCTAGCTCTCATGTATAGTTGCTATAATGTAAATTAAAATTTGTTCTAACTTCTAAATTGAGCTGGAGAAAGTAGCTTCATATGCAGTTCACTAACGATATCATAGTATAAACGTAATTATTTTATTAACAAAAGGTGACCGTGTTTTTTAAACTTCTATTAATACTAGCTAGATGGAATATTGATTTAATAAGGGTCTGATAATTCATTTATATCTCTGTTCGGAAAGACGTGATTGTCAAAAATACATAGTTAGAATGAGTCAGGAATGAAGGGAATGACATTTCCGATGTGTTTGCTCCATATTCGCTCTTTCTCTCTCCCTGGTTGTCAGGGACAGCGACAACAACTCCCGTGAGCCCATACTCTTTCCCAGACGTCATCAAAGTACGTCTTTTGTTATTATTTAGATCGAGTGCCCCCTGGTGGCCAAAAATGACAGACTGTACGTTTAAGGGGGGATTACGTAGAGGTGGAGGCACTGAAACAAAGCAAACGTAAATGCATGAGACCCAGAGAACAGGACGATGCAGGAAATCTCGCACTGAGACAGGATCTCCAAGAGCAGGTGTTCAAATCTTCCAGCAGGAGTCTTCACCCGGTGAGCAAAAAGAGCAGGAAAGGCCCTCTCGCACTTCACAGGACAGTCAGGAGAATCCCGCTGGGTGGGAACCCCCACGCCTGGTCTCATCATTTCAGAAACCCTCTCCAACCAAAAACACTAAATCTAAATTACATTTCTAATACCACAGTACCGACTTCCAAGTCGGTATTGGAATTTAAAATGGAAGATGGATTCATTGAAGTCTTAGGAAATCCTAGGATAAAACGTCATGCCGTGAGGAAGCTGAAGCCTGGCCGTTATTGGACCATAACGGAAATACCACAAATTTCACCACGGCTTGGTTGCAGAAGTCGTCCTGGAAGAGTCTACAGTGACCCCACAGTGACCTCACAGTGTGACCTGACTTGAACCCCACATACAACCTCTGGTGAGATTTGAAGGCGGTGGTTGCAACACGCAAACCCAAGAATAAGACTGAACTGGAGGCCATTGAGGTTTGGCTCAGATTCCTCAGAAACGCTGCCAGAAACTGGCGTCTGGTTATACACCTCGTTTACAACAAAAGGCTGTTCAACTGACTAATAGAGATTCTTGTGGTGAATGGGTTGAATAATTTGGAAACTGCAGAAGTCATTAAAAGTTGCAATTTAAGTTGAATTTTTGGGAAACTGCTTGAAACATTTGTTGTTGACCTATGTCAGTTACTTTTGTTTGATTATTGCAGTTTCAGAGTTGAAAGTCTTTATATTTTGCCAATAAAACTGATTGAATCATTTTGATAATAATTGTATTTCTTTGTAGGGCTATTGAATTATTAGGGCCCAAGCCCTGAAAGGGCGCAGAGCCCTATTGTTTTCCTTCCGATTATTTTTTTTTTTTTTTTTTTTATTTTTTTTTTTTTTCTAGCGACTATTCGGGCACTTTTGAGGCCCTTAACATGCTCGAAAACTCTTGAAACTTTGCACACGGGTCAGAACCGCGGCCATCAGAGCCGGGCTGAAGCTGGTACCCGGGCGTGGCAGGGCGGCTCGTCAGCGCCCCCTGGAATGGGGTCCGAACACCTGGTCCATAACTCAAACACACTTGCATGTAATAATATGAAACTCGGTACACATGTCGATAGCAGAATTTCATCTATACCTCGCGTTCTTACTTTTACCCCAGCCCAACAGGAAGTTGGCTATTGAGGTTTTTTTGTAAAACACACGCAATGAACTTTTAAATACTCCTCCTAGAGCTCTGATCCAAATTCGACGAAACTCGGTCAGCGTGAAGTCAAGACATTGAGGATGAAAGTTTGTGTGGGGATTTTTGATATCTCGAACGGTTTGGCCGTGGCGAGGAAACGAAACTATGGCGAGAAACGTGAAACAGGAAGTGTGTCATAACTTCAGCATACATTAACTGATCTGGATGAAACTTCAGCAGTGCGTTCGCTGTAAGAGGACGATCACATGGATGTGACTATTGTGAGTCAAAGTTATAGCGCCACCAACTGGCAGCAGGAAGTGTGTCACTTTCAAAATGCTTTGAAATCACCCTCTTATTTTTACCCGATTTGCTTCAAACTTCATCTGTATAATGTACATACACGGCAGATGAAGACCTATGAATGGATTCTTGATATCTTTGAAACTGTTGCCGTGGCGACGCATCAAACTTTACCATTCTTTTAGGATGCATTCTTTTCAGGGATTCGAACATTTGTCCATAAATCAAACACACGTGCATGGATTAATATGAAACTCGGTACACTCATAGATCACATCAGGCCAAACAACTTTCGTGCTCTAAGTTTTACGACAGTTCGAACGGAAGTCGGGAATTATGTTTTTTTTTTTTAAATAATTGTCCTAGAAAAACATCAAATTACAACCCATGCTGTTACCAATCACCACCAAACTCGGTGTGCATGAAGTCAAGACATTGAGGATGCTATATTCCGGACGGATTTTTGATATCTCGGAACGGTTTGGCCGTGGCGGATTTTTTTGACTAAAAAAGGACACATATAGTGTGTTATAACTTGGTTAGTTTTACTGACAGTTACAAAACTTGCCGTGTATATTGTTCTATTCAAGCCAAACAACTTTCTAATTAACAATAATAAGCTCAAACCCACAGAAAGTCAGATATTGTAGTTTGAATATGATCATGCTCTTTCTAAACCTAGGCCTGTCACACAGTCTGTGTGTGTGTGTGTGTGTGAGGGGGAGGGGGCTTAATCATTTCACTGTGTGTCTGGCCTGCTAAAGTAAATACATTTCTTAAGCCTGGTATTTTTTACATAAGTTTTTATTTTTATTTTTTTTATAAGTAAAGGCATATAACCTGTTTAATTGTAGTGCATTGACAATAGTTTTATATAATTAGTGTATTAATTAAATTAACTTGGTCCATAAATCAAAAAAGTAAGTAAATAAATCAAAAAGGAAGTGTGTTAAAACTTCTGCATACATTAACTGATCTTGATGAAACTTCAGCAGTGTGTTCGTTGTAAGAGGTCGATCACATAGATGTGAGTCAAATATATAGCGCCACCAACTGGCAGCAGAAAGTGTTTCACTTTCAAAATGCTTTGAAATCGCACTCTTACTTTTACCCGATTTGCTTCAAATGTAAACACACGCCAGATGAAGAGCTGTGAAAGCATTATTCAATATCTAAGATAATGTTGCCATAGCAACGCATCAAACTTTAACATTCCTTTTTTTGATGATTTTGAGTCTCTTAGCGGCTTTTGGGGCCCTTAATGGGTTTGAAAACTCTTGAAACTTTGCACACAGGTCAGATCCCACAGCCATCAGAGCCGGGCTGAAGATGGTACCCGGGTGTGGCAAGGGGGCTAGACAGCGCCCCCTGGAACGGGGTCCAAAAACTTGGTCCATAAATCAAACACGCTTGCATGTAATAATATGAAACTCAGTACACATGTTGATCTCATCGTTTCATATATTCATATATTCTCCTCAAGCCGGACAACTTTCTAATTTACACTCATGAGCTAGGACCCACAGAAAGTCAGATATTTTGGTTTGAAAATGTTGAGTGTCTCTCTGAGCCTACACTTCTGTATGGCAAGCCCTTTTAACATTTAAAAGCTAAGTTTGACTATTCGTAATTAACATTGTAGATATCAACAACGTCTTTCTAGTCGTAATTACATTTTGGATAGTTTGTATTATCATTTAAGATATCTGTAACGTAATTGTGACTAGTCGAAACGACAGATAGAGTATGGCAAACCGTTTTAACATTTAATCATTTTAACCTACTAGTCTCTATTTTCATGCTACTAGTACTTATTTTTAGATACTAGTATCTATTCCATTAAGTACTAGTACTTATTCATTAGCTACTAGTGCTTATTCTTTAGATACTAGTGCCTTTTCTTTAGATACTAGTGTTTATTCTTTAGGTACTAGTACCTTTTAAAGATACTAGTACTTATTCATTAGAAACTAGTCCTTATTTATTAGATACTAGTACTTATTCATTAGATGCTAGTCCTTATTCATTACATACCAATGCTTATTAATTAGTTACTAGTACTTATTCATTAGATACTAGTACCTATTAAATAGATACTAGTACTTATTCATTAGACACTAGTACTTATTTCAATGGTGACTAGTAACTATTCTTTTGTTACTAGTCACATTTTTTCCATTGACTTCTATGGTGATCTGTCATTCAGATATCAACTATTCAGTTCTGACTAGTATGTTCAGTATGTATTCCAATTGTGGAATACATACTAGTATGTATTCCAAAGCAGGGGTTACGTTTTTGCACGTCGTGCAGAATAACCCTAAAGGCACCAAGGTGGCGGGTGCCACCGGCTTTATATATATATATTTTATATAGGTGCCCGAAGCCCTGAAGGGCGCAAAGCCAGAGCCGCTATTCCCGTGCTTTACCTTCCGGGATTATTTTCTCGATTGTGTTTGTATTTCTTTTTTTATTTATTTTTTTTTTTATTTTTCTAGCGACTCTCGGGCACTTTTGGGGCCCTTAACATGCTCGAAAACTCTTGAAACTTTGCACACGGGTCAGAACCCGCGGCCATCAAGCCGGGCTGAAGCTGGTACCCGGGCGTGGCAGGGCGGCTCGTCAGCGCCCCCTGGAATGGGGTCCGAACACCTGGTCCATAACTCAAACACACTTGCATGTAATAATATGAAACTCGGTACACATGTCGATAGCAGAATTTCATCTATACCTCGCGTTCTTGCTTTTTACCCCAGCCCAACAGGAAGTCGGCTATTGAGGTTTTTTTGTAAAACACACGCAATGAACTTTTAAATACTCCTCCTAGAGCTCTGATCCAAATTCGACGAAACTCGGTCAGCGTGAAGTCAAGACATTGAGGATGAAAGTTTGTGTGGGGATTTTTGATATCTCGAACGGTTTGGCCGTGGCGAGGGAAACGAAATTATGGCGAGAAACGTGAAACAGGAAGTGTGTCATAACTTCAGCATACATTAACTGATCTGGATGAAACTTCAGCAGTGCGTTCGCTGTAAGAGGACGATCACATGGATGTGACTATTGTGAGTCAAAGTTATAGCGCCACCAACTGGCAGCAGGAAGTGTGTCACTTTCAAAATGCTTTGAAATCACCCTCTTATTTTTACCCGATTTGCTTCAAACTTCATCTGTATAATGTACATACACGGCAGATGAAGACCTATGAATGGATTCTTGATATCTTTGAAACTGTTGCCGTGGCGACGCATCAAACTTTACCATTCTTTTAGGATGCATTCTTTTAGGGATTCGACATTTTGTCCATAAATCAAACACACGTGCATGGATTAATATGAAACTCGGTACACTCATAGATCACATCAGGCCAAACAACTTTCGTGCTCTAAGTTTTACGACAGTTCGAACGGAAGTCGGGAATTATGTTTTTTTTTTTTTAAATAATTGTCCTAGAAAAACATCAAATTACAACCCATGCTGTTACCAATCACCACCAAACTCGGTGTGCATGAAGTCAAGACATTGAGGATGCTATATTCCGGACGGATTTTTGATATCTTGAACGGTTTGGCCGTGGCGGATTTTTTTGACTAAAAAAGGACACATAAAGTGTGTTATAACTTGGTTAGTTTTACTGACAGTTACAAAACTTGCCGTGTATATTGTTCTATTCAAGCCAAACAACTTTCTAATTAACAATAATAAGCTCAAACCCACAGAAAGTCAGATATTGTAGTTTGAATATGATCATGCTCTTTCTAAACCTAGGCCTGTCACACAGTCTGTGTGTGTGTGTGTGTGTGTGTGTAGGGGGAGGGGGCTTAATCATTTCACTGTGTGTCTGGCCTGCTAAAGTAAATACATTTCTTAAGCCTGGTATTTTTTACATAAGTTTTTATTTTTATTTTTTTTATAAGTAAAGGCATATAACCTGTTTAATTGTAGTGCATTGACAATAGTTTTATATAATTAGTGTATTAATTAAATTAACTTGGTCCATAAATCAAAAAAGTAAGTAAATAAATCAAAAAGGAAGTGTGTTAAAACTTCTGCATACATTAACTGATCTTGATGAAACTTCAGCAGTGTGTTCGTTGTAAGAGGTCAGTCACATAGATGTGAGTCAAATATATAGCGCCACCAACTGGCAGCAGAAAGTGTTTCACTTTCAAAATGCTTTGAAATCGCACTCTTACTTTTACCCGATTTGCTTCAAATGTAAACACACGCCAGATGAAGAGCTGTGAAAGCATTATTCAATATCTAAGATAATGTTGCCATAGCAACGCATCAAACTTTAACATTCCTTTTTTTGATGATTTTGAGTCTCTTAGCGGCTTTTGGGGCCCTTAATGGGTTTGAAAACTCTTGAAACTTTGCACACAGGTCAGATCCCACAGCCATCAGAGCCGGGCTGAAGATGGTACCCGGGTGTGGCAAGGGGGCTAGACAGCGCCCCCTGGAACGGGGTCCAAAAACTTGGTCCATAAATCAAACACGCTTGCATGTAATAATATGAAACTCAGTACACATGTTGATCTCATCGTTTCATATATTCATATATTCTCCTCAAGCCGGACAACTTTCTAATTTACACTCATGAGCTAGGACCCACAGAAAGTCAGATATTTTGGTTTGAAAATGTTGAGTGTCTCTCTGAGCCTACACTTCTGTATGGCAAGCCCTTTTAACATTTAAAAGCTAAGTTTGACTATTCGTAATTAACATTGTAGATATCAACAACGTCTTTCTAGTCGTAATTACATTTTGGATAGTTTGTATTATCATTTAAGATATCTGTAACGTAATTGTGACTAGTCGAAACGACAGATAGAGTATGGCAAACCGTTTTAACATTTAATCATTTTAACCTACTAGTCTCTATTTTCATGCTACTAGTACTTATTTTTTAGATACTAGTATCTATTCCATTAAGTACTAGTACTTATTCATTAGCTACTAGTGCTTATTCTTTAGATACTAGTGCCTTTTCTTTAGATACTAGTGTTTATTCTTTAGGTAGTAGTACCTTTTTAAAGATACTAGTACTTATTCATTAGACACTAGTCCTTATTTATTAGATACTAGTACTTATTCATTAGATGCTAGTCCTTATTCATTACATACCAATGCTTATTAATTAGTTATTAGTACTTATTCATTAGATACTAGTATCTATTAAATAGATACTAGTACTTATTCATTAGACACTAGTACTTATTTCAATGGTGACTAGTAACTATTCTTTTGTTACTACTAGTCACATTTTTTCCATTGACTTCTATGGTGATCTGTCATTCAGATATCAACTATTCAGTTCTGACTAGTATGTTAGTATGTATTCCAATTGTGGAATACATACTAGTATGTATTCCAAAGCAGGGGTTACGTTTTTGCACGTCGTGCAGAATAACCCAAAAGGCACCAAGGTGGCGGTGCCACCGGCTCTTATATATATATATATATATATACACATATATATATATATATATATATATATATATATATATATATATATATATATAAATAAATATAGCTGCGAGCAGCGATGGAGGGCCAAAGCCGGCGGTACCGCCATCCCGGTGCCTTTAGGCACCGGGGTTGCGGTGCCACCGGCTTGGGCCTCGGATCGCTGCTCGCAGCTATATTTATATATATATTTATTTTTTGTCATCGGAGTGTAGAATAAATGTTAAAAGTTAAGGAATCTTACACTGGTTCACTATTGGTTACTTACTATATGTTTCATAGGGGAGAGAGGGGCACAACCTAACGCTTTTTGGTTTTGGCTCAATTAATTAAAAAAATAATTAGGTTAGATTAATACTTTTTTACACAAGCAACATACACATCTCTGCTACAAATGACCACTTAAAGTTTTTTTCTAGGACCTTCCATTTTCGTACTGTTGCACTGAAAGTGACAGAAGTGCAAATGTTACAACTTACCCCATATACGGGGTTAATTGTAACAGAAAGAGGGGTTAGTTGTAACATTGTGTGTAACACGCATAATTCAGTACTATTTTATTTGTATAGTTTGATATTGTTTGTGCATCTATAGACAGATATCCATACATCCATCCCTCATCCAATCATCCTTCTATTATGGATCAATATCATGGATAGAGACATAGAAAAGGGCAGCATAGTTTTGCAATAAATAATAATAAATAAAATTATAAATATTGTAATTGCAATTAAATTAGATTTGTGTGTGGCAGCTGCATGTACAAATATTATTATTAATAATAATAACAACAGTAATGGTAATACAAATGAGCTTAAAATAAAAATTTAAAGGGTTTATTGCATTAATAACAGGCCATATTATTAATAAATAAACAAGTAATCATTCATAGTACACTAAATTTTACACATTTTAAATTCCAACATTGTTTGTGAAAGTCTTAACAAAGTTAAATGTATAAATAAATACTCTAAATAAATAATCCGTTTTCATTTGATTATCATTGTACACTTGGCAGCTTAGTTGTAACACTATGTTACAAATAACCCCGCTGTATAATTCATATTTTAAGCCTAGCTAACAGTCGCTAGGAATTACTAACATGTTTCAAAACTGTGCTTTGTTTGAGCCAACAAGACAGTGATTAAGGCAATATAAAGTTAGATTTGGAAACGTATACACCCAACTCAGAAACCGAAAAAAAAACCTATGATGAAAATAATTACTTTCATGGTGTCAAAACACTCTTTGTCCAGTATCTTCACGAAATATAATCAAAACTTTCCGCAAATTCGCGGGAGACCGTCTTCTGGCAACAAGAGAAAAATAGCGGAAAGACAACCTGCTTGATCCTGACGAACGCGTTTGGTTGTGCCCCGCGCTCCCCTACGCAGTCTCATCCTAGACACTTTTGAAATTTAGTCTAAATCCAATGCACATGGCACCCTTTAGCGTCAATATAACACCGCACAGAGCTTTGTTCGGTTATGGTAGGTTTAGGTCTGAGGTAGGGGTAGGGTTAGACCACTAGGAGGCGCCTTCTGGCCCTTATATATCTGTGTCTTATTTTGACACGAAAGGGTGCCATGTGCGTTGGATGTATACGAAATGTCAAAAGCGTCAGTATATGAACGCCTTGGGGATGAGAACAGGCTGCTTTGATTTATGTTGAAGAGTTTGGGTCATGTAATAATCAGGCTTTCAAAAAATTAAATTTTGTTTTCGGTTATCAGGTTTCAAATATAAAGAGTTATCTTATCGGCCAAAATGTTCATATCGGACCATACCTGTCAAGTATCCCGTTTTGGCCGGGAAAGTCCCGTATTTTACCCTTCTTCCCGCCGTCCTCCTGTATTAGTATTTTCCCGTAAATCCCCCGCATTTTAACCTGAGTTATTAAAATATAATAATACCTAGAGCGGAGTAAAAAAAAACAAAAAACATTCCCAATCTGAGCTCTGTCACAAGCCTCGCGATAACTACAGGTACTGTAGGTGTAGGTGACAGTTGTCGCGAGGTCAGATGATGAGTGGGAGATGATCAACACAGGGGAAACAAGGAGCAGGGTCAGGGACAGTCACGCGTTTTGTAACTGCGAGTTTTGCATCTCACACGGGGGAAGGAAGGAATTATGTATGTTAGCACGAGAAAGGGTGTTTAGCATGGTATGAAAGATTGTTACCGAGAATAGGATGACGCTAGACAGCAGAACTGTTTGCTCTACTCTCATGTAAAATGATGAACCACTGTGGCCCAGCCCACAAATACACTCCTTACAAAACAGTCTTAAAGAATGCAAAGTCTGCAACAAATTTGTACAATAACTCACTAAAAGAGTAAAGAAAGTTATGTGAAATGAAAAAGAAAAACTGTAAAAGAAAAGCAATATGAAATGAAAATAATCTGTGTGGAATGAAAATAAAATGTAAAGAAAATAAAAAATAAATGTTCTTCATAGGCCACCTTCATGTGTATGTATGTGTGTGTGTATGTATATACACTCACCGGCCACTTTATTAGGTACACCTGTCCAACTGCTCATTAACACTTAATTTCTAGGCAGCCAATCACATGGCGGCAACTCAGTGCATATAGGCATGTAGACATGGTCAAGACAATCTCCTGCAGTTCAAACCGAGCATCAGTATGGGGAAGAAAGGTGATTTGAGTGACTTTGAACGTGGCATGATTGTTGGTGCCAGAAGGGCTGGTCTGAGTATTTCAGAAACTGCTAATCTACTGGGATTTTCACGCACAACCATCTCTAGGGTTTACAGAAAATGGTCCGAAAAAGAAAAACATCCAGTGAGCGGCAGTTCTGTGGGCGGAAATGCCTTGTTGATGCCAGAGGTCAGAGGAGAATGGCCAGACTGGTTCGAGCTGATAGAAGGGCAACAGTGACTCAAATAACCACCCGTTACAACCAAGGTGGGCAGAAGAGCATCTCTGAACGCACAGTACGTCGAACTTTGAGGCAGATGGGCTACAGCAGCAGAAGACCACACCGGGTGCCACTCCTTTCAGCTAAGAACAGGAAACTGAGGCTACAATTTGCACAAGCTCATCGAAATTGGACAATAGAAGATTGGAAAAACGTTGCCTGGTCTGATGAGTCTCGATTTCTGCTGCGACATTCGGATGGTAGGGTCAGAATTTGGCGTCTACAACATGAAAGCATGGATCCATCCTGCCTTGTATCAACGGTTCAGGCTGGTGGTGGTGGTGTCATGGTGTGGGGAATATTTTCTTGGCACTCTTTGGGCCCCTTGGTACCAGTTGAGCATCGTTGCAATGCCACAGCCTACCTGAGTATTGTTGCTGACCATGTCCATCCCTTTATGACCACAATGTACCCAACTTCTGATGGCTACTTTCAGCAGGATAATGCGTCAGGTCATAAAGCTGGAATCATCTCAGACTGGTTTCTTGAACATGACAATGAGTTCGCTGTACTCAAATGGCCTCCACAGTCACCAGATCTCAATCCAATAGAGCATCTTTGGGATGTGGTGGAACGGGAGATTCGCATCATGGATGTGCAGCCGACAAATCTGCGGCAACTGTGTGATGCCATCATGTCAATATGGACCAAACTCCCTGAGGAATGCTTCCAGCACCTTGTTGAATCTATGCCACGAAGAATTGAGGCAGTTCTGAAGGCAAAAGGGGTCCAACCCGTTACTAGCATGGGGTACCTAATGAAGTGGCCGGTGAGTGTATATATATATATATATATATATATATATATATATATATATATATTGGGCTGCTCGTGGTGGGCGCCGGAAAATTTCCCTTATTTTCAAATCCAAAACTTATGTATCCAAAACTGTGACAGGTATGTATCTGACCGGTGCATCCCTACTAATAAAGTTTTATTGGAGTAACAATGATATTGCACAGTAGAGACTATATGGCCACAGACATTTTTGAATTAAGGAGATTTTTTTAATTATACTTTTTATTTACATTTTATAAACGTAAATGTATGATGTTTGACGTGAAAAGGGTTATATAATTTGTGAGGAAATGAAAGACAGACATTTGATCCACATCAGCAAAACGTGACGCTCAAATTCGTGCTCTATCTTCATCATCAGAACGGTCTTAGTTCAGTACAGGGATTAATATCAGTGATAAATATACAACAGTTTAATATTCATTCGCTTCACGAACTGATTCAGACATGCAGAGTGTGTGTGAGACTCAAGCACGGATTAAATGCACGGGCCTACTGGGCACTTGCCCAGGGCACTGGGCCAGCAGGGGGCCCTGTAAAATTTACTGTATATTCTTTTCAAATAATTATTTTTATTTTATTTTTATTTTCAGGAAAATTGTGTTAAATATTGAGTTATAATGTATGTTTTTTTGCAGTTGCAAAAAAAATTTAATAAATCAAATAAATAATTTTAATGTAGGCTATTGATGCTGCGCTGTTGAGAGGAACATCTAAAGGCGCATAAAAAAGCATTGCGTGCTGCCATGTAAAAGTCACGCGCAGAAGACGGTCGGTAAACCAAAAAAAAAAAAAAAAAAAAAATGAGTTTTAAAACCACAACCAAGTGGATCAACAGCCTATTCGCGCTTAAGCGCATGCATAAATAGCAATAGAACAGCCCGACAATAGAAAACAGTTTATTTAAAAACAATAAAAATCCATCGTCTAGCAATACATTAAGA
>JAQIUQ010004322.1:0-13912 GCA_030378365.1 Hybognathus amarus
CATTGTAGTGTTTTGTAGAGACTGAGAGCCAGACAATGAGTGTGTGAAGAGGAGTTGAATATACAGTATAGGAAGGTGAACTGATGAGGTACAGGTGATGGTGATTAAAACTCAGGGGACTGTGAACAAGTGGGAGGAGTGAGTGAAGCTGGTGGAATCCTCACAGGACCCCCCTTCCCTGAGGCAGCTCTCTTGAAGCTCTGAGACAAGGGGATAAGATGAAACCTTATCCAACCTGTGGATGAAGACGTCTCCCCTATAAGTTTATTCCCATTCTCTCCTGGGTGTACCCCTTTGCCACAAACCATCCATTGCTGAAGAACTCTCCCGTCTACATAAGTCTTGATAGAGTAAGCCCATTTGCCCCACTGTTTCGTTGTGGGGTGAAGTTTTTGTTCTTGTTTTAGTGACTGGATTTCCCCATCCATGGCTTTTACCCACTCTTTGGAGTTAGCTGACCCCATTTCTCCCTCAAAAGTCTGTGGAATGTCGCACACCACTCTGCAGCAGCAAGCCCAACCATCATATGAACCCCATCACTATCACTGTCTTCAGTTATCAAGCCATCTAACTAACTCTGTGTTTATCTTCCTTCTAGTCTGGATACCTCCTTCTCTCAGGTTCACCACTTTTCACACTCTGTTGTGTTTGATTATGGTCACTAGACCTCATTACTGTACCTGGACTTTTACAATATGCACTTCTACTCTGTTCATTTGATGCTGGAACATTTTCTGTACTACTCTGTGTGGTCTCACTAGTCCTGGGTCTCACGCTGTCAAAGCCATCGCTTGGATCTGGCTCAGCTGTCTGTGTCTGTTTTTTCCAGAGCTGTCTTGCTCACAAACTTCACTGGCCTTTGTTTTTGTAATTTAATCTCGATGATACACCAAATACGCCAGGCTGTTCTTATCATAACCTACAAAACGCCCCTGGTCTCATTTGGAATCAAGTTTTCCCTTTTCCTGTTTGTATGTGTAGCATACAGACCCAAACTTTTGCATTTTAGATACATCAGGCTTCTTGCTTGTCAGCAGCTCGTAAGGAGTCTGCCCTGTACGCCTGTTAAAGCACCTGTTGCGTACCATTGCTGCTGTTTGTACTGTCTAGTGTCATGGCTGCTTTGGTAGTACACTTATCATGCACCGAAAATAATATGCCAACCCCTCTCTGCATTTCAGTTCTGGTGTGGGGAATACAGAGCTGATGTTTCATGTCTGATCTTTTTTTCCTCAACAGTGCTTGGAAAATTACCGCACACAAACGCTGTTTCATTGTTGGATCTGATGCACCTCACTTTCCCGTAATGGGATACATCTGTTAGGAACTTTTCCATACACTGTACTGTGTCACTTTTCTTCTTTAGAAAATATACAAACACTTTGCTTGATTCATTGTCAGTAAATGACTGCAGATATTTGTAACCATCTATCGACTCTGTGGCTACTGGACCAGTGAGGTCTGTGTGTGCCATCTGTAAAGGAGCCTTTGGTATCAGGGTCCCTATTTCTGGTTTCCCTGAATACACACCTCTGTAAGACTGGAAAACTATTTAAAGAGAAATATCTGACCAAGAAAATATCTAACCAGTGGCCAAAGACAATGGCATTGCTTGCAAATTAACAATTGACACCCTACCTCTCTCTCTCTCTCTCTCTCTCTCTCTCTCTCTCAGTTGATAACACTCTTGCAGAGGAAGCTCACACACGAATATATATGTTTTTAATGTGAATGTGATAATCTTTAACACTAGAAGTGCCAGAATTCCAAAACTACTAGAAACGGCCACAAACGGTTAACCGTTAGATTCAAAACAGTGTTTATTTTGTTGACGAATAATTTTCGTAATTATTTTCGTCAACGACATTTTTCAAAGACGAAAATCGAGATCGATAATAATATTATTATAATGATAATAATAATAAATAGGCTAATAATATAGGACTAGCAGAACTAGTGAACAGTCCATGCAGTAAACAACAGGCATGAAAACGGGTCAGGGGTGAAAAAGGTGAGAAGGATATTACCCCTCTAGGGGGGTTCGGGGGCATGCTCCCCCGTAAGAAAATGTTAAATATTCCATAATTAAAGCCTCAATCTGATGCATTTTGAGATGCATTTTTTGCCAACCTGGGGAGAGCTGGAGAAACTTAACTTCAGCCATGAGTCAAAAATATTATGGCCTTATTTTAATAATAATTTTTTTTTAAAAGATTCGATACTGATCCCGTTACCATCGCAGTAAAAAAAAAAAAATAATAATAATAATCTGTAGAATTTCTATAACTGTGTGTTGAACTGATAATCACTCTTTTGTGTGTTAAACACAGTCTACTTAATACAGACAACTTCAAGAAAAACAACAACAACAAAAATATGATCATAACCTATGACAAAAATTATATCATAAACTAGATTAGTGGGTAACTCAGTCAAATTTAGTCTAGAAAAACAATAATTATATAAAATCAGAACATTTAGTAAAAAAAAATAGTGGGGAACAAATATGAGACAGTAACTGTAGCACTAAATCTGGTAAAACGTTGCACATTGCTCTTTGTATTGTTGTAAAATGCATTCATGAAAAACAAGATAAAAATCAAAAAGATCAAATATTTTATAGTCTACTACAAAATTAAGAATATATATATAGCACAAATGTATAGCACAGCTGTTTAATGAGGCAGCACCATATGCTAGATAGACAGAACAGAACCAAAAAATACTATTGATAATTTTTCATTGCGCAAAAGTATTATGATTTGATTATAAAAGACTCCAATGCGCATCGCTGAGCGCTGAATGATGCGCTTGAGGCAACATGAGTCACAGCGCGCAGCTCTTCCATAGAGCTCTTCGAGTCCGCATTGACAAGTTCAAAGCACAAAGGAAATATATCGATGCATAGTGTATTATACAGTATCTATCTATGCAATAGTTTATTGAGCCTTTTCTTTTAACAGTTTTAAATTTCAGTTACTGTGCGCGTGAAGAACAATGATAGTGCTCTCCAGTGTTGTGATCTAGACACGCGGTAAAGGATGATAAACATGATTGAGGTACTACAGCAAGACAGTCAATGTATTCGAAACCATAGAGCTTTATCTACAGATCGTGTAAAGTATAATATAGTATTTATCTATAGTATAATAATATTAACATTTAATCATCTTGGAGAGAGATTCATCATTGCCGAACGCGACGCTCTGTGCTGTTTGAATGCTGATGACTTACGACGCGCTGTGCTGTTTGAATGGAGAATGACTGAGGAGTCGACGCGCTGTTTGTTTGAACTGAATTGAGAATTACTGTCAGCCGCAGCGGAGGGAAACGTTTACGCGAACTTGAATTTAATGACTTAGATATTAATTCCTACCTCACATTATACTATAGTACGGCTACATTTATATTATACCCCCCCCTCCCTCTCAAAACATTTTCTCATCGAATCTACACGATTCACGTAAGGTCACCTATTTTGGTTTCAAGACGCGAATTTCGCGAAAGGTGAGTGATTTTCATGTCCGAAACAAACAGCGCAGGACACGGCAGCGGAGCTCACCAGGATCATCCGACATAAATCAACATCTGGATCGGTCGTGTACTGATGATAGCAGCCGTCTCTTTTTCTTTGATGTGGACTCTGACTCTGAGATCACTCTCTGATGAGGAAATGTTAACCTGCACCCAGGAAACTGTCGCTGTCACTTTCCACCTCCGATTGTTCCCGTGCATCCAAATCATCACTTCGTCAAGTTCTGAAAGCATCTCCAGGGCATCCTGTCTGGTTTTATTTGCTTATTTCTTATCAACACTAATGTAGTAAATTATTATATAATGTAGAAATTACATATATATTATCAACCTTTCTGTTGACAGTTGAGAGAGAACCACGATCAACCGTGGGATATTTAACAAAAAAATACAGCGAAATTCAGTGCGGTCATTATGACCGTCTATGGCCGAAATAGGTAAATATGTTCTTTTTTTGTTTTGCCTTACGTTTACGTAACTTAATTTATATGAAAAGCATTTTAAATGAAAATACAGACAATTTTAGGAAAAGTCAGGTACCAGCAGGATTTTATTATTTTTATCAACAAATTTATTGTAGATATAAAGCTCAAAACGGTCAAAATGACCGTTATGGACGTTCTAGTGTTAAGAAGTGTTTGGAGTCATTTTGATGGTCTCAGGGTGACTGGTAATAATGCCTCATTCCCAAAGTAATAAAAGAAAACTTAATAAGGTTTTTAAGAATATAGAAATGTTTTGCACACAGAAGGGTGTGCCTTTTGACTTCACACAGTCTGGGCCCAATAAACATGTTGGGGGATTCAGTAAATTCCCACTGAAACTTGCATATGAAATGAGGTCTGATTATAAAGGGAGATGTAACTAGAGTTCAGGGCTGTCTATTCTGTTTTCAGATCAGCCCGTGAGGCTGGGAGTTTTTACTCCCAGCCTCGCATAGCCTTGTCAGGTAAAATGGTTCTTCTTTGTTGTAAAACATTTGATGGTTTGCATTGATTATCTTGTGGAATTGTAATAATACATTTACCTGACATAATAAATTGTTATACTTGATTATTCTAACAGACTTTGACTTTATTTTCATTAAGTTAAAAGGAATAGTCAAGCATTAAAGAGGCTCCATGCGTTTTCCTGAAATTTAAACTCGCGACTGACACCATGTGGCCCAAAAACAGAACTGCTCTTCCTTTCAGCTCCCAGCGCGCGGCCTCGTACGTACGAGTCATCCGCTACATGGAGGTCAACATTATGTTTACAGAGAAGAACAGTCAAATACATATATTGTTTGAGATAGTGTTCTGCTTGCGACTCGAGTGTAGGCTATTTGCTGACTAGCGGTGGTGGCAGGGTGATCTGAAATGTTTAATATGAACGCGATTACGTCACATCTGCAGACAGCGCTGGAAAAGTTCGACCCAACAGAAAATAGGAAAAATAGGATACAGGCTTATAGGTGCACCCACTGTGAGCGGACAAGGTGTCAGTATGCTCATCAGGAGATGTTTGAGTCATAAATGGTAAAATAAAAAGGCTATTGTTACGTTTATTTTGGGGAAAAAGCTGCATATAGCCTCTTTAACGTATTGAGTGATGCACAGATATCATTGATAAACCCTTTTCATTTTATGGAGTCAGATGAAACGAGTTAATACATAAGATTAAATGTCTTGCATTTAACTAAAATTCACTTTGCCATGGAAAAGACGGAACACGCTTGAAACCTTCACCACGTATCGGAATCCGCCATTGGACCGATTTCGTGGTCCTCTTTTACACCTCACACTCTTGTTCTTGTCTCTGGTTATCAGGGCATCTTTATCTTCTTTTTAGCCCAGAACACACCAAGCCGACGGTCAACGGTCTGGCAGATTTTGTGTGTCGGCCAACTAAGTTTCCTCAGTGTGATACGCACGGTTCTCTCGTTGGTCGTCTCGCCCAATTCTACATGCTTGAATCGGCAGTCGGGCCGATTGGGGAAAGAGAGAACTCTGATTGGATGTTCAGCTCAGTGAAAGAGTCAGTGCACGAGAATAAACGCAAAACAGCAAGCAAAGAAGTCAAAACGGTAAAGATAGAAGGCTGTTCTTATGTTACGTCTTCTTACCTGAGTGTTCCTTGGCGAATATTTCAATATTAACATGAGCGGAGTGGAATAAAGAAAGTGTTCAGCAGGATTGATATTCAAAACGGTAAGCACGCGCTGCTTTGTTTACGTTATGTGTATCTGCAGCTGGCAGCGTCGGTTTTCCTTTTTGAATGACGAATATAGACTAATATATCTGCAGAAATAGACAGTTGGCTCATTATACGCTGGTGCAGAACGCACATTCTAGCCGACAGTCGGCTGCAGTTCTCTCGGTGTGTTCAAGTGCAGGTTTTTACCTCGATGAGAGCGAATTAAAGGCGACAACACAATTGGCTTTCATCAGCGCTAGTGTGTTGGCGTCGGCTTGGTGTGTTCCGGGCTTTATAGACAACATTGGCCCCACTTGTAGTCGCTGACTTCAATGATAAGATGCTTTGGGGGTACAATGGTTCGAACAAAAGTGTATTTCAGCACCGCTTTGCATCGCTGTCCTCTTCTGTTGATTGGGGGAAACCTCAGCTTTGTGTGTGTCACTTCTGCCAAGACTAATCCATATTTTCTTTCGACATCCTTTCGCTTGGTGGCCTTTGGTGCCACACTTGAAGCACACCATCTCCGTGTCGTCTTTGATCCAGCCACGTGCGCTCGTCTTAGCGGGCCGCCGTCGGTTTTCCATGAGTCTTAATCACACTGTCTCGACTCTCATCTTTTCTGTCTCTTCAAAACCACATAGTTTAGTCTCGAATTGTATGAGCCATGTATTTCGGCAATGCGAATGACTTGAAACTCTCAGGCAATCCCTTTAAGACCATAGCCACTAGCAGTCGGTCTCCTGACGTTTCACCCGCGTTCGGATTGCTGTGGTGGCGGTTTCAGCTCAGATGATAGTCCATAACACATTCATAGTATGCCTTTTGAAGTGATGTCAACGTGGTGTACAAGTTAATTATATGGGGCTTTCCCCTCCCTGTGTGGCAACCACTAGAAAACAAATTAACACTATAGGTTTTATTCTAGACTACGCCACCCTGGGAATTTCACCCAGAGAATGTTACCCGCCAGACTGATCTCAGGAAATTGCGTATGTTCGTATTTCCATTTTTGGCGTGTCATCAACTCGCATAATCACTTTTCAGCATGTTTATGAACTAAGTTGACTTAGCGTTACATTACTGTATATATGAATATATGACCTACCCCAACCCCATCCCTAAACCTAGCCCCTACCATCCTAGGAAAAAAATATCGCTCCCCAGATTTTTCTACATTTTGCTTCGTTTCTCTCTAGACATTAAATGTCCATTTCGTTCAGAGATTTTGCTCGGACATCTTCGCTGTTAAATGTCTGAGTGATTCCGCGTGTATGTACACACCGTTAAATGTCCGAGCGAAATGAAGCAAAATCTTGTCTGCTTATTAGAGTCTTTAGGGGAAGACTCATAAATGCTATAAACCCCAGTGACAGGTAGGTTTAGGGATGGGGTAGGTCATATATTTATACAGTAATGTAATGTTAAGTCAACGGCATTCATAAACACGCCTGAAAAGAGATTATGCGTGTTGATAGCACGCCAAAAATGAAAATACAAATTGGCGTGTCATACATATGCAATTTCATGAGATCACTCTGTCTATTTAGTGGTGCCTTTGCAAAAAAAAAAGATATTGCATTCCGCTTAAACGCACTACATACACACTCACAGCACAAGAGCCCCAGTAAAGTGATCAGTCACGGCACATGGTGTAAAAAAACGACGCAGGTGAGTTGCTAGTTGCTGAACTTTAACATCGATACAATCAAATTAAAGCCTGTCATACCTGCACCTGAAGGGCACAAACCCCTGCACGACAGCCATCCAGTGGAAGCCAAGGTCACAACATCAAACAGTTGTCTGCTCAAAACAGTCACGGTAGCGTGAAACAAACAGGCGGGACCTCATCAAAGACTTGCTCAGAGCGGTCGCAGCAGCGTGAAAAAAAAAAAAAAAACAGAGACTAAGACCAGAAGAACTGCGGCAAGTAAACAGTCAACCGATAATCCAATTTGAGTTTTGTGTCTAGAGTTTTGAAAAATGCCATCAAGGTTCTGAAAAGAGTAGGCAAAGTGATTGTAAAAAAAAAACTGTAACTAGACACTTGTGGGTGTTTTACTTAACATCAGCCTAGTCTAAATAATATTCATAAGTCACAAACATTTACAAGATAATACTTTTTTAATGAAAAAAAATATTATGTTGCTTTCTTTTTTTATTCAAGTAATAACTGAATATATGTTGGGAATGCTATTGCTGAGAAATTGTATTTTCGCAAGTCTAACCGCTAGGTGCCAGGTTTGTCTCTTACATAAAACCTCTGCTGGTGACAGAGCTTCCACACACAGATCTTGATGGATAGTATTTGAAGTTTTATGGAGCTTTGCAGGATTACTGAATGACAGTGTTTGGCTCTTCCTGTTAAGCTAAGAAAGATCAGCACTGTCACACAGTTATGATTTTGAGAAGGTCAATATCTGTTGGTTTTTATTATTTATATTAAATATTATTTAAATATTATTTAAATTTGCAATTTGAATTATTTGAATATACATATTTAAAATGTCTCATTATTTAAATATTATTTACATTTAAAATGTCTGATTATTATTATTTTTTATTATTATTTTAATACATTATTATTATGTTTTTACTAAAAAAAATTGCAACCCCCTTGGAAAATTCTAAGCCCTCCTAGGTGGCCCTAGTCCCCTTGTTTTTTCTGAACCAGAACTATAAACCGTAATTTCCCCATCCTCAGCTCTCTGATAATTGTGTGTCTGTATGACAGAATGTGACATATAGTTTTTAAGACAAATCCATTGTCTAACACTAACAAGCTTGGCCAGTTCATTCATTATTCTTTAGATGAGTGTATTTATACAGGCCTGAACTTTGTCTAGTCTGTTACTATGGTAATACAGAGCTGCACAGAGAGATTGAGGTCAGAGAAAAGGACACGCTGCAATGTACCGTATACGAAGTAGCCACAGTAGGACTTTGCATTTGAACATCTCTCAGCGAGTATTCTTGCATACAGTATTAAGATTTGAACACCAAGCCTTGGTTGCCTTGCAATCGCTACAGTGGGGTGTTCTGTGTGATTTTTCTATATTTCAGTTTTTTTGTGGTTGACTGCAAGTTGTCAGACTATTAAGTCGTCTGAGCATACAGCTATGGAAAAATTAGAGACCACTGCCAAATCAGCAGTTGCTCTGGATTTATTATTTATAATATAAATAATAAATCCAGAGCAACTGCTGATTTGGCAGTGGTCTCTTAATTTTTTCCATAGCTGTATATACATTTTTATTTATTTGTTTGTTAGTTTGTTCATTGTTTATTGCTCTGTTATCAGAAGTAACAAAAACAGCTCTTTGCGATTATTAGAATGGAAGCTATAAATAGTGTTTGGTGTGAACTGCAGTTGATTCATAGGGTCAAGTAGTGCCTGCTTTTAAATAGCTCTTTTTTAAAAAAAAAATAATACATTATTTGCTCTAAATTCAATAGAAGACAGATTTGCTCTGCTCTGATCACAGCTGTTTTTAAACAATCTGCCGAATGATGGATAGTGAAAATAATATAGGTAACTATTATTGTACATTGGTGGATCTCTAATTAAAAACTACTGGTCCTAGTCAAAAAAACCTATTCCCACGTTTTTCAGTTCATGTCTATAGCACAGATGCTACATGATTTACTCACCATTGATTAATAATTAGGGTTAGGGATTTGTTCAAATCAAAAGTGTTTGCCTTAACAAGCACCATAATAATCAGTCCTCAGTTTACCCTGGAGAATGTTCCTTAAAATGGATTCTACTCTCCTTCAGAAATGCTCAGTCTGTTTTTTTCATTTAACTGATTCGCTGATCACTGGACCATTCAGGACTTTGTGCTCCAGGTTGCATGACATCTCATTTGCTTCCTGCCGTGGACACAATGTCAGGCTAATGAAAATCCCATGGGGTAGCAATGGAGGAGATTAACTGCTAATTTGCTCCCTTTGTCACAAGCAAGATAATTTTGCCCTGTTGTACAAAGGTTTATTGATTGAGGTCGGTAAATTCTCCTGCCATAGATTAAAGAGAGAAAACCATCTGAATGCTGGCTCGAAGCATGAAGAATCTTGCCCAAACGAGAACATTTGGATAAATGAAGAATGAGGATAACGATAGAAAGAGAGGTATAATCAGACATTTAACACATTTATCATGCTCATGTTTGTTACCTTCACCATTCAAGGTCATGTGATCAAGCTGTGTTCTAATTTATAGTAGGCTATTGTGCTTATCTTAAGATCTTCTGAATGGTCTTTTTTGGGTTAAAGTGATAATTAATCTAAAAATGAAAATTCTAATGTCGTTCCAGACATGTATGACTTCTGTGAAAAGAAGATATTCTGAAGACTGTTCGGAGTCGTTATTCACCATCACTGCCCACTCATTCTCTATCACCGCCCACTCAGCATTTCTCCTGTTCATTATCCCTGGATTACTAATCCCAGTCACCTGTATCCCTTCACCAGAACTGCTCTTAGGCTATGTTTACATGGAAATGATTCTAAAGAGAAAACGCAAAAGTGGCGTTGCGCCATCACTTTTTATTCTGCGTTTAGACGAGCGTTTTGTGTGGGAAATCCGCGTGCAAATGGTGACGCAAAAGTGTGTGAAATTCAATGTAGTATGCACTTCAGGTGGCTAGGAGTGCATACTACAACAACACCAAGTCCACGCGCCTGCGTACAACCTTCACTGTCAAGCAGACTTTTGCGTTTTTACCGTTCACGCAACGCGGCGCTGGAGCGTTTTTAAGATTTCCACTTGGGAGGGTGGTTCAGCAGCCAATGCGGTGAGACTTGAGAACCCTGCTCCCCACAGTCACTTGTCTGGTCTCACCAATACAAGATCACCAGACTCCCCATTCACTTACCTGAGACGCTCATACTGTACCTGCTGCAAGCCGCTTCCTTCTTCACCGATCTTCCATTGTTATATGCAAAGAGAGAGATAAGGACTGTTACCACTTTCAAGTTAAGCTTTACTGTTTTGCTGTGTTGTTACTCACCCGTTGCCACCTGCTTTGACACTTCTGCTAATAAAGCTTTGAACTCACCATCTCGTCTGTTCCGTCTGTGATTCCTGATGTAGAATCCGTCGGAGCCTGGAGAGGGTCCATCATCGGCTAATCCTCCGAATCGCCGCTGCATTCACTCCACCACCACCACTTTCGAAAACCTCCCGCTGCTTCGATCACTGCCTCTGGCGAGTCCCAGGGCCCGGCCAGCGCCCTGAGTCTGGTGAGGTGGAGACTGAGTGGGTTTATTCAAGTATCCTTGTAGATGGTCATGATTGATTCAATCATCGATTCCAGAGTGACACTGCCCATGTGGCCTTCATTCTATCCTTGTTATCTGGTCAAGCACTTCGATGGGCCCCAGCTCTCATCGGGCATCGGATTCTCCGGTGGTTAAACCTACTCTGGTATCAAACGGCAAGAGGTTTTTGGTCAAATTGTTTCCGAACTGTCCATTCATGATCAACTATTTAACCTTCGTCAAGGAGATTCCTCTGTGAGCTCATATGCCCTCCGTTCCACAGTCTTGCTGCGTCTAGCGGCTGGGAATGAAACCGCGCTGATCACAGCCTTTTTCAACATGGATTGAATTCTAACATCTGCCATCTGCTGGAACTGTATGAGGACCGCACTGGGAATAGAGAATCTTATTCAGCATACCATCCAGACTTCCCAATGCCTCACTGCTTGTGATCGGTCAGAACCCACTGTAAGTTCTCCACCCCCGGCTCCATCAGTCACTCCTCCAGTATCTATGGAAGTTGACTCCACCCATCTTTCTGTTTCTGAATGCCAACGCTGAATTCAAAATTCCCTCTGTCTATACTATGCCTCGGACAAGCATCTCCTCAGTTCTTGCCCTGTTCTGACCACTGCGGAAGGCGGTAAGTTCCATTGAACTCCGAGATTGAGCCTTAACGCATACTATCATGCATATCTTAACCTTCTGTGTCTGACTCTGGGTTCGGGGAGCTTCATATCCATCCAGTTTTTCCAAAACTGAATATCCGAACAACGCCGTCTGCCTCAAGATTTTCCAGTCCAAACCATAACAAGGCAAACCTCTAGGTGAAGGTCAAATTTGCCATCATACACACACTCTAACTCTGTGCAGATCTCTCTGATGGTGCTGGAGGAGCTCCACCGTGTACATCATCCTGGGACGCCCCTGGCTAGATCAACATCAGCCAGTACTCCACTGGGGAACTAGGGAAATACTCAGTTGGTGTGAAGATTGCCATGCATCCTGCCTCAGAAAAACCCTTCTTCATTTTGTTCCAAGTCATCTAGCGGGTAAATCCAAAGTTCCTGTCTGTTCCACCTTAGTTGAGAGCCCTGAAGTTCAGGTCCAAGTCGCAGATTCCAGTGGAGTACTGGGCATTCCAGGATGTCTTCAGTAAGGCTCTGGACTGTGCCATCGAACTTGCTACCCGGAGCCACTCTTAATAAAGGTTGCATCTACCCTCTGTCCATCCCCGGAACAGAAGGCCATGGAGGAAGCCCTATGTCAGGAGTTTATTGAACCATCTACCTCCCCTGCCGCTTCAAGCTTCTTTTTTGTGGGCTATTCTTTTTTCGTCCTTTCAAGGATATATGAATGAAGTTCTTTGTGAATTCCTCAACCATTTCGTAATTGTTTAAATCTGATGACACCTCGTCTGGAGTACCTGGTGGACTGGGAGGAATATGGGCCTGATGAATGTTATTGGGTCCTACGGTACGACATCCTGGATCCCAGTCTACTCTCCCAGTTCCACAAGGATCATCCGAACTCGTCCTGCTCCCAGGAGCTCGTGGTCCGACTCGCCACCGTCAGCCCCCTCTCAATCGTCGAGAGCCACCTCGGGAGGAGGGGTACTGTCAGGATTCCATCCCAACACCATTCACCATCATCACCACCCACTCATCTCTATCACCGCCCACTCAGCATTTCTCCCGTTCATTATCCCTGGATTACTAATCACTGTCACCTGTATCCCTTCACCAGAGACTGCTCTTATACAAACACTCTCCCCACAGTCACTTGGTCAAAAAAAAAAAATCATGAATTTATAAAAAAAAAAAAAAAAAATTCCACAGAAAGTCATCAGTTTTAGAATGAGTTAACAATGACACATTTATAAATTCCAATGCACAATTATTTCATTAAAGAGTAACTAAACACTTAACCAACTTTTTTTAGTTAATGATCTGTAAGAATGGAGCTTCATAAATGCTGTTCATTGATTCAAGTACATTTTTTGACAATTGGCAATAAAGTCTTTTAATTTTCAAATATATGGTGTAAAAACGTCTGAGTGCTGCCCTCTTCAGGTTAAACGGAAAGCTCCTGCAGCAGGGGTACTCTCTGACGTAGCGAACTCTCTGACACTACTCTGTCACGCCCTTGCTGCGAGCTCACCACGCCCTTGGCAGCCCCTGGTATAAAAGCATCTGGTTCCGTCAAAACTACTCTAGCGAGTCAGGAGTTGGATTTATAAGTATTTAAAACGATCAGGATAGCATCATGAGAACCCGAACTCGAAAGATGGACTAATCATTTCTCTTTCCGGTGCTGACAGCATAGACTATATGGGACTGACAGGAAGAACGAAAGACTCGGTCCCGGCCGAACTCGAGAGATGAACTAATCTTTATTCTTTCCGGTACTGCTGTGCTATATCGCACGGCCGCTTCCTTTCGGCGCCCATGTTAACCTATGGTGTCGTTCACACCAGACGCGGAGCGCCGCGGCGAGGCGCAGCCGGCCCGCGCCGTGAAGCGCCAGTTTCGGCGTCTAGTCTATTTTCTGGGAGCCGCGAGTGATCCGCGTCAATTCTCGGAAGGAAGTTACACCAAGACACATCTACTATTGGTAAATGTAATCAAGATTTTCGTAAGTAGCCTACTAGATGTTTTGGAATATTTAACATGACATTTTAATTATATAATGATGAAATGAATGAAATGATTCCAATAAAAGAGTCGTTCATTTTGCTGAACGAGACTCAAAGATCCGAGTCAGTAAAATGATCCGAACTTCCCACCACTACAGCTGTCACTGCGGGTCTCATGTGCACGCTCCCTGCTCAGCCCGCCCCGGCTCGTCCCCTCTGTCTCGCTGGGGTCTGCCCACTTTTTTAGCATTTTTCAAATTTTGCCAGTGGGTGGAGTCAGGCTTTGACCAGGGGTTTAGTTACACT
>JAQIUQ010004323.1:0-127500 GCA_030378365.1 Hybognathus amarus
CTTTTTTCTGCAAGTCTTTGATTACATATTGCTATTGAGATATTTTTTACAATGGCATAAATGCTACGTGAGATCTCAATATTTCAGCTCTGGAAGGGTCTAGAGCCTCCATTTTTGCACTCAGATCTAAGTCCCATGGCCCTCTATCAGAATCCAGAGTTTCAAGAAATCAAAATTTTGACCCGAAAAAAAAACGACAGTGGTACCCCTTACGTTTTTTTTTTCAGGTCAAAATTTTGATTTTCTTGAAACTCTGGATTCTGATAGAGGGCCATGGGACTTAGATCTGAGTGCAAAAATGGAGGCTCTAGACCCTTCCAGAGCTGAGATATTTAGATATTTATAATGGCATACAGAGCTGAGATATTGAGATATTTACAATGGCATAAATGCTACGTGAAATCTCAATATCTCAGCTCTGGAAGGGTCTAGAGCCTCCATTTTTGCACTCAGATCTAAGTCCCATGGCCCTCTATCAGAATCCAGAGTTTCAAGAAAATCAAAATTTTGACCCGAAAAAAAAAAACGACAGTGGTACCCCTTACGTTTTTTTTTCGGGTCAAAAATTTTGATTTTCTTGAAACTCTGGATTCTGATAGAGGGCCATGGGACTTAGATCTGAGTGCAAAAATGGAGGCTCTAGACCCTTTCCAGAGCTGAGATATTTAGAT
Organism: Hybognathus amarus; assembly: GCA_030378365.1. Lineage (NCBI taxonomy): Eukaryota > Metazoa > Chordata > Actinopteri > Cypriniformes > Leuciscidae > Hybognathus > Hybognathus amarus. The sequence goes on from JAQIUQ010004323.1 coordinate 672, forward strand.
ATTTATAATGGCATACAGAGCTGAGATATTGAGATATTTACAATGGCATAAATGCTACGTGAAATCTCAATATCTCAGCTCTGAAGGTGTAGAGCCTCCATTTTTGCACTCAGATCTAAGTCCCATGGCCCTCTATCAGAATCCAGAGTTTCAAGAAAATCAAAATTTTGACCCGAAAAAAAACGTACAGGGGTACCACTGTCATTTTTTTTTGAGGGTCAAAATTTTGATTTTCTTGAAACTCTGGATTCTGATAGAGGGCCATGGGACTTAGATCTGAGTGCAAAAATGGAGGCTCTAGACCCTTCCAGAGCTGAGATATTTAGATATTTATAATGGCATACAGAGCTGAGATATTGAGATATTTACAATGGCATAAATGCTACGTGAAATCTCAATATCTCAGCTCTGGAAAGGTCTAGAGCCTCCATTTTTGCACTCAGATCTAAGTCCACATGGCCCTCTATCAGAATCCAGAGTTTCAAGAAAATCAAAATTTTGACCCGAAAAAAAAAACGTACAGGGGTACCACTGTCGTTTTTTTTTCGAGGTAGAAATTTTGATTTTCTTGAAACTCTGGATTCTGATAGAGGGCCATGGGACTTAGATCTGAGTGCAAAAATGGAGGCTCTAGACCCTTCCAGAGCTGAGATATTTAGATATTTATAATGGCATACAGAGCTGAGATATTGAGATATTTACAATGGCATAAATGCTACGTGAAATACTCAATATCTCAGCTCTGGAAGGTCTAGAGCGTCCATTTTTGCACTCAGATCTAAGTCCCATGGCCCTCTATCAGGAATCCAGAGTTTCAAGAAAATCAAAATTTTGACCCGAAAAAAAAACGTAAGGGGTACCACTGTCGTTTTTTTTCGGTCAAAATTTTGATTTTCTTGAAACTCTGGATTCTGATAGAGGGCCATGGGACTTAGATCTGAGTGCAAAAATGGAGGCTCTAGACCCTTCCAGAGCTGAGATATTTAGATATTTATAATGGCATACAGAGCTGAGATATTGAGATATTTACAATGGCATAAATGCTACGTGAAATCTCAATATCTCAGCTCTGGAAGGTCTAGAGCCTCCATTTTTGCACTCAGATCTAAGTCACATGGCCCTCTATCAGAATCCAAAGTTTCAAGAAAATCAAAATTTTGACCCGAAAAAAAAACGTAAGGGGTACCACTGTCGTTTTTTTTTCGGGTCAAAATTTTGATTTTCTTGAAACTCTGGATTCTGATAGAGGGCCATGGGACTTAGATCTGAGTGCAAAAATGGAGGCTCTAGACCCTTCCAGAGCTGAGATATTTAGATATTTATAATGGCATACAGAGCTGAGATATTGAGATATTTACAATGGCATAAATGCTAATGAAATCTCAATATCTCAGCTCTGAAGGTGCTAGAGCCTCCATTTTTGCACTCAGATCTAAGTCACATGGCCCTCTATCAGAATCCAGAGTTTCAAGAAAATCAAAATTTTGACCCGAAAAAAAAACGTAAGGGGTACCACTGATTTTTTTTCGGGTCAAAATTTTGATTTTCTTGAAACTCTGGATTCTGATAGAGGGCCATGGGACTTAGATCTGAGTGCAAAAATGGAGGCTCTAGACCCTTCCAGAGCTGAGATATTTAGATATTTATAATGGCATACAGAGCTGAGATATTGAGATATTTACAATGGCATAAATGCTACGTGAAATCTCAATATCTCAGCTCTGGAAGGTCTAGAGCCTCCATTTTTGCACTCAGATCTAAGTCCCATGGCCCTCTATCAGAATCCCAGAGTTTCAAGAAAATCAAAATTTTGACCCAAAAAAAAAACGTAAGGGGTACCACTGTACGTTTTTTTTCGGGTCAAAATTTTGATTTTCTTGAAACTCTGGATTCTGATAGAGGGCCATGGGACTTAGATCTGAGTGCAAAAATGGAGGCTCTAGACCCTTCCAGAGCTGAGATATTTAGATATTTATAATGGCATACAGAGCTGAGATATTGAGATATTTACAATGGCATAAATGCTAAGTGAAATCTCAATATCTCAGCTCTGGAAGGGTCTAGAGCCTCCATTTTTGCACTCAGATCTAAGTCCCATGGCCCTCTATCAGAATCCAGAGTTTTAAGAAAATCAAAATTTTGACCCGAAAAAAAAAAACGACAGTGGTACCCCTTACGTTTTTTTTTCGGGTCAAAATTTTGATTTTCTTGAAACTCTGGATTCTGATAGAGGGCCATGGGACTTAGATCTGAGTGCAAAAATGGAGGCTCTAGACCCTTCCAGAGCTGAGATATTTAGATATTTATAATGGCATACAGTGCTGAGATATTGAGATATTTACAATGGCATAAATGCTACGTGAAATCTCAATATCTCAGCTCTGGAAGGGTCTGAGCCTCCATTTTTGCACTCAGATCTAAGTCCCATGGCCCTCTATCAGAATCCAGAGTTTCAAGAAAATCAAATATTTTGACCCGAAAAAAAAACGTAAGGGGTACCACTGTCGTTTTTTTTTCGGGTCAAAATTTTGATTTTCTTGAAACTCTGGATTCTGATAGAGGGCCATGGGACTTAGATCTGAGTGCAAAAATGGAGGCTCTAGACCCTTCCAGAGCTGAGATATTTTAGATATTTATAATGGCATACAGAGCTGAGTATTGAGATATTTACAATGGCATAAATGCTACGTGAAATCTCAATATCTCAGCTCTGGAAGGTCTGAGCCTCCATTTTTGCACTCAGATCTAAGTCACATGGCCCTCTATCAGAATCCAGAGTTTCAAGAAAATCAAAATTTTGACCCAAAAAAAACGTAAGGGGTACCACTGTCGTTTTTTTTTTCGGGTCAAAATTTTGATTTTCTTGAAACTCTGGATTCTGATAGAGGGCCATGGGACTTAGATCTGAGTGCAAAAATGGAGGCTCTAGACCCTTCCAGAGCTGAGATATTTAGATATTTATAATGGCATACAGAGCTGAGATATTGAGATATTTACAATGGCATAAATGCTACGTGAAATCTCAATATCTCAGCTCTGGAAGGGTCTAGAGCCTCCATTTTTGCACTCAGATCTAAGTCCCATGGCCCTCTATCAGAATCCAGAGTTTCAAGAAAATCAAAATTTTGACCCAAAAAAAAAACGTCAAGGGTTACCACTGTCGTTTTTTTTCGGGTCAAAATTTTGATTTCTTGAAACTCTGGATTCTGATAGAGGGCCATGGGACTTAGATCTGAGCGCAAAAATGGAGGCTCTAGACCCTTCCAGAGCTGAGATATTTAGATATTTATAATGGCATACAGAGCTGAGATATTGAGATATTTACAATTGCATAAATGCTACGTGAAATCTCAATATCTCAGCTCTGAAGGGTAAGAGCCTCCATTTTTGCACTCAGATCTAAGTCCCATGGCCCTCTATCAGAATCCAGAGTTTTCAAGAAAATCGAAATTTTGACCCGAAAAAAAAACGACAGTGGTACCCCTTACGTTTTTTTTCGGGTCAAAATTTTGATTTTCTTGAAACTCTGGATTCTGATAGAGGGCCATGGGACTTAGATCTGAGTGCAAAAATGGAGGCTCTAGACCCTTCCAGAGCTGAGATATTTAGATATTTATAATGGCATACAGAGCTGAGATATTGAGATATTTACAATGGCATAAATGCTACGTGAAATCTCAATATCTCAGCTCTGGAAGGGTCTAGAGCCTCCATTTTTGCACTCAGATCTAAGTCCCATGGCCCTCTATCAGAACCCAGAGTTTCAAGAAAATCTAAATTTTGACCTGAAAAAAAAAACGACAGTGGTACCCCTTATGTTTTTTTTTGTGCGAAAAAATAAGTTTCTCCAATCTTCTTGAAACTCTGGATTCTGATTGAGGGCCATGGGACTTAGATCTGAGTGCAAAATGGAGGCTCTAGACCCTTCCAGAGCTGAGATATTTATGAGATATTTATGACATACTGAGATATTGAGCCATTATAAATATCTCAATATCTTAGCTCTGGAAGGGTCTAGAGCCTCCATTTTCTCACTCAGGTCTAAGTCCCATGGCCCTCTATCAGAATCCAGAGTTATTGGAGAAACTTTTTTTTGCACCAAAAAAAAAAAACATAAGGGGTACCACTGCTCGTTTTTTTTTGTGCAAAAAAAAGTTTCTCCAATTTCCTTGAAACTCTGGATTCTGATTGAGGGCCATGGGAATAAGACCTGAGTGCAAAATTGAGGCTCTAGACCCTTCCAGAGCTGAGATATTGAGATATTTATGAGATATTTATGACATACTGAGATATTGAGCCATTATAAATATCTCAATATCTCAGCTCTGGAAGGGTCTAGAGCCTCCATTTTTGCACTCAGGTCTAAGTCCCATGGCCTCTCTATCAGAATCCAGAGTTATTGGAGAAACTTTTTTTTGCACCAAAAAAAAAACAAACAAAAAAAACATTAGGGGTACCACTGTCGTTTTTTTTTTGTGCAAAAAAAAGTTTCTCCAATTTTCTTGAAACTCTGGATTTTGATTGAGGGCCATGGGAATAAGACCTGAGTGCAAAAATGGAGGCTCTAGACCCTTCCAGAGTTGAGATATTGAGATATTTATGAGATATTCATGACATACTGAGACATTGAGCCATTATAAATATCTCAATATCTCAGCTCTGGAAGGTCTAGAGCCTCCATTTTTGCACTCAGGTCTAGGTCCCATGGCCCTCTATCAGAATCCAGAGTTATTGGAGAAACTTATTTTTGCACCAAAAAAAAAAAAAAAACATAAGGGGTACCACTGTCGTTTTTTTGTGCAAAAAAAAAGTTTCTCCAATTGTCTTGAAACTCTGGATTCTGATAGAGGGCCATGGGACTAAGACCTGAGTGCAAAAATGGAGGCTCTAGACCCTTCGAGAGCTGAGATATTGAGATATTTATGAGATATTTATGACATACTGAGATATTGAGCCATTATAAATATCTCAATATCTCAGCTCTGGAAGGGTCTAGAGCCTCCATTTTTGCACTCAGGTATAAGTCCCATGGCCCTCTATCAGAATCCAGAGTTTCAAGAAGATTGGAGAAACTTTTCTTCGCACAAAAAAAACCCCAAAAAAACATAAGGGGTACCACTGTCGTTTTTTTTTTAGTGCAAAAAAAGTTTCTCAAATCTTCTTGAAACTCTGGATTCTGATTGAGGGCCATGGGACTAAGACCTGAGTGCAAAAATGGAGGCTCCAGACCCTTCCAGAGCTGAGATATTGAGATATTTATGAGATATTTATGACATACTGAGATATTGAGCCATTATAAATATCTCAATATCTCAGCTCTGGAAGGGTCTAGAGCCTCCATTTTTGCACTCAGGTCTAAGTCCCATGGCCCTCTATCAGAATCCAGAGTTTCAAGAAGATTGGAGAAACTTTTTTTCGCACAAAAAAAAAACAAAAAACATAAGGGGTACCACTGTCGTTTTTTTGAGAAAATTTTGAGTTTCTCTGATCTTCTTGATACTCTGGATTCTGATAGAGGGCCATGGGACCTGAGTGCAAAAAAATCAAATGCAGTGACTTGCTGGCAACCGTCCTGCCACTACTTTAAAATTACAAGAAAACACAGGATGCACACAGGAAATGACTCTAACATGAATGCATTGATTGATTCCTAGGTTTATTTTGCTATGAATAAACAAATGTGCAATATATAAAGGAAAAAACGTACGATTAAAGTTGTAATGTTATAATGTTCAAGTTTTAGTTCTAAAAAAAGAAAGATGCACACAGAAAATGACTCTAATATGACCAGATTGATTGATTCGAAGATATTTGGTTTGTTACAAACTACATGCAATCTGTAAAACAAAAACCTCAAAATTATAGTTGAAATGGTATACTGCTGGAATTTTTTTGACCTTGAGAAAAAGCTTAAAGTTTAGACCAACAAATTTTATGTTTAATAATTTATTTCATGTTGGTACATTTTTGGGAAGTACACCTGTTTTGTAAGTACACCTCTACGCAATAGTTGGTATTTATAAAAAGCAAACTTTACGGTAAAATGTGCGGTCCTTCACGCAAGCTCTGACCCAGGCGTACGCACTAAAACGGGTGAAATGAGAAATGGCTACACCGTCGCCATTTCCAAGTAAATTAGTAATCCGACATCTGTAGCTTGTCAGATGCAGAATTTAATTGACGGAAATAAAATGCCCCATCACAATGTGTAATGACGCACAATAGGTGATCTTGCCGCTCTTAGAAGATGGGGCGATTAAATGGAAGGATTCGGAGTGAACGCATCATCTTCACAACAAAAGGTGTGGAAAAATATATCATTTATTCAAGATTTCCCTCACTGTGCAGTTTATTTCAGTTAAGACAGTTTTGATTTCGCCCAACTCCTTGGCCACCTCTCTGATTGAATTAATGAATAGACGCTTTTTTTGCCTCGACTTCTGATGTCCGACCATTTATTTTTTATTTCGTTCACAGTCCGAGCATTTACGGCGTCTGCAACCTTTCAAGTGCCTTTTTGGCATTAGTAATGCCCACACTGTGCCCTCCAAACAACATTTTTCTCCTCTTGTTCACCTCGCAAACGGATAACTTCTACTTCACATTGAGTGGAGTTACGTTTTTTTAAATTCCTCTCTGTGTTTAACAAGATTTCGCAATCGATGAATATTAACTTGTGGGCGTTTCACAGACTATTTATGGGCAACTATGGGCGTGACATGAAGCCGCAAAAAGCTGCGCTACATTTAGAATTGATCGGGATTCATTAAGGAAAGATGCACATGGTTTTATAAATCCGGATATTTCTGTGCGTACGACACGTCCTATGTTTCATCCGCACGCCACTTCTGACAAATCCTACGCAAAGTTTTATACATGAGGCCCCTGATGTCCATTGGAATGGACAAAAAAAAAAATCACAATGAAAGCAATTATATACTTTTTTTTTCATTTGTTTTCATTTATAGAAACCTCATGAGCTGGGAAAATGTACTTTTATATTTTTCAGAAACTTGAAACATAATTCAGGTCTGAGGGGTTAAAAAAATCTATTAAGCCCAGAGCCGGCTCGGCACCAGCTGAACCAGATGCAACATGACATCATGACTTTTGCGCAAACATACACACCACTTTCGAGTCGAGTCGAGGCGTGTTATCTCGACGCATTTTGAGCTATCCGCGTGGATGCGTGTATGTCTACGCCATTAATGTCCGCGTCATTCCACGTGTCTGTACACGCCGTCAAATGTCTGAGCGAAAACGAAGCAAAATGTACATCTACATCTGGGGAGCTGTCTTTTTCTTTCCTAGGATGGTAAGGCAACAGACATAAATGCCATTAACCCCAGGGGGTTGAGGTAAGTCATATATTTATATACAGTAATAACGTTAAGTCAACGGCGTTCATAAACACGCTGAAAAGCGCTTATGCGTGTTGATAGCACGCCAAAAATGGTAATACAAATTGGCGTGTCATACACACGCTACTTCATGAGATCTGATAAACGGCGCCGAGATGATCGAGTAGTGTCCGTAAGTGTTGTTTCTATTATGCTGGTGAGCTCACTATATAGTGCTTACTCCCCTACCCCCTACATAGGGGGTAAGGTGTAGTGGTTTGAGTGGAGATTTCGGACACAGCAAATGTTCTTTCAGGGAGATTCCTGTGAAACGGTGGATAATAAACGAGGACTACCATTCTGTGTGGCTCCTACGTGACGTCGTAAGTATGCAATCTTACGAAATAGGGTTTGAAGCACCATTTGCAATGCATTTATGATTTTCTCTGCCTCTTTACGCCACATTCCATTCCCCACATCGCTCTATCCTTTATTCTTTACGTTATTAAGCGGAGAATGACAAATTATGGCATACAGATATATGGCACCTGTTCCACCTAATGATTCCAAACAGAGGAAATTACCTCCGTAATACCCACAGACCCTTCACAACGTGACAGGTTTTACTCACTCTATCCTTCTTCGCACGGGGTAAATGGCCAAGAAACAGAAATAATCACATCTTTTCATGAGCAGGCAAATGACTGACAGGCCAACGCGTGGTCGTGAACACGGAAAAGGTCGTTCGAGCTCGAATGCGAGAGAGGCTATCAGGCTTTGCTTTCTGACACAAATTGTCTCCCAAACGATTACAGCTGGGCCAATTTATTACACCTATGAATAATTCACATGGCTTCGTTCAAGGCTTTTTTTTTTTTTGGTTTTGTTTTTTTTTCCCCCGCACCTTCGACTGATGCTCCTCGCTTGAGAAGCCGAGCACAGAAGCGATCTGTAAAACAGCCGCTGGATTTAATGGTTGAAAAGGAAGTATGAGATGGGCTCTCGCTTGACTGGCGTGAATGCCAGACGCTTCTCATTAAAAAACCCCGTCGCTCGACTTGAGTGACGGTCTGGATAACTCCCTCTTTTTATAGCACTCCAACCAGCATCAGTCACAGCAAGCGTCGTCGAATTGATCGTCGGCATAACCCAGGGGGAGGCGTCGTCTTGTGTAGCAAGAGCCCCCCCTCGAACACGCCTTTATCCCCCTCACAAAACGACTGCTTTTGTGCCGAGTCACTTCATTTAAACTCCCTGAATGCTTTGTTTGCATCATAAGCGCATGCATTTGAGTTGCCGGCGTCTGTTAAGCCCTAATCTCACGCAGTCTGTTTATCTGTTTGTCGTCTCGTTTTCTAACCCAACGCTGATGCTATCAGCGGATCTCATTGTTCGGGTTTGGCCCGCGTTCTGCCTGCCGCTGTTACTCCGAGGGCTCGAACGTCACGCCAAAGCTCGGTCTGTTCTCTTTGATGCTGAAATCCTGCCACCGGCAAGACATCTCAAGTTTTCGATCAAATGGGGGGACCTGTATCTGGCACAATGGAGACATGAGGGATTCAGCTTTTTGAGAGTGAAACAAGACAACAACAACAGTTCGTGCCACCAATTTGTAGAGGTGTCTCGCTCAATTTTCAGGAGAGGCAAAACACGGCTGAGAAAAAGCCATTAAAAACGAAAAGAAATGGGAAAGGAGTCGTTTGAATAGCTGGATTTCCAGAGAGCTGGGTTGAAAATGGGGCGAGGACGTTCGGTACTCAATAAACAAGCTGAAGCGTTTGCTTCAGTCAAACCCATCTCACACTGCCTTTTCACTCTGATGGATGTCTCAAAGTGCTGCTTGGCCAATTGACATGCTTTGAACATGTTTTTATAAACACTGGCTACCCTTTCTCGCTGGTAGTTTAGAGACCTAAGGGATGTTTGTGGACGAGGCAGCTCGAGGCGGCCCGATGCTAGCAGAGCCCAGTCGCGAGCCGCTTCAGTGATAACTCATCAGACTGTCCAGAGGCTCCCTGAATCACTTTTTAATGTGCCTGTACTCTAAAGACGCCCCGCGATCTTGTGAAATTTGTACAAGCAATTGTTTGCAATCAATTCTCCACAGTCCACGTGGCTTCATGCACTTCTAGTGGCACTTTGCCTGCTCCGACCTTCACTGACAGCTTGTCTTGTTGGCACTGGCTGTTTGCTCAGAAGTGTTTACTACCGACTGCAGGTCTTCGAACAACACAATCACGCCGGGACTTTGAGGAAATGAACCTCCTTAAAGCCTTTAGCATGAGGTCATTGACTGCGGACACTCTCGCTCTGGGTAAAAAAAGGCCGACGGGAACATTACACAAAGACTTACGGGCCTGTCAATCAGTGACATGCAGCCAAAAGCTATTGCTGCCGGGACACATATAGTCTTACTCACAATGGGTAACACTTTATAAAGTATTCAAATAAAATTATTAACCATATTATAGAAATGCTTATAAATCAAGAATAAAGCATTTGTGGCTGTATCTATAAACTACTTATTGTATATAAATGCTTAATAAATGGTGAATTAACTGTTTACTAACACTTAAGTAATGATTAATAGCATTAAAAGTGTTACCGGAATGGTAAATATGATAACACTTTACAATAAGGTTCATTAGTTAATGTATTAACTAGCATGTATTAACAATGAGCAAGTACGGTATTTAAAAATGCAGCTGTACATTAGATCACAATGCATTAAGTAATGTTAACAAATACAACTTTGATTTTAATAATGTATTAGTAAATGTTGAGATTAATATTAACAAAGAATAATAAATGCTGAAGAAGAATTGTTCATTCTTAATTCATGTTAACTTAGGTAGTTAACTAATGTTATTTGTTAGCCTATATATGAAGACTTCAGATGCAAAAGCCTTTAATATTAACAGTAGTTTGCTTTAAAAAAACAGACGCCAAACGATAAATGACCCTTCGAGTCATGACTCGTAAAAAGATTTATTTTGATGAACGAGTTTGAACAGGAGAGTCACGAACGCTCATCACAGAACAGAGCAAGGCGAGCATTTGTGCTTATAAAACTTAAACTTTTTTATTTATTTTTTAAATGACTGATCGTTTCGGTTGATAAGACCCTTATTCATCGTCTGGATTCGTTTAAAGCCCTTTGAAGCTGCACTGAAACTGTCTTTTGGATCTTGAACTGTTTGGTTCCCATTGAAGTCCATTATATTGAAAAAATCTGGAATGTTTTTATCAAAAACTTTAATTTCTTTTCGACTGAAGAAGAAAGACATGAACATCTTGGATGACACAGGGGTGAGTAAATTATCAGCAAAAGTTTTTTAAAAGTGAACTACTCCTTTAAAAGCATTAATGTTCACTATTGTTTCACATTAGCTATTGTATTAAATATGTTTTAATGTGTGCAACCTTATTGTACAGTATTATGACTGCATCTCCAGTGCCAGTAAATATATAATTGAGTGCAATGGATGTAAAAGGTCTAATTTTAGTTAGCAATTTCATATGATCTCACAACAATGATGAACTCTGTGCTGTGCTAAATTTAAACATAATCGCTGTATGAACAATCATTACAAATATAAGAGATGATCATTGGAAGATGAGGAATAATCCATGTTTTTCAATGTTCCATGTCCTGCATGCAACTTAATTTAATTACCAAGTTAATGTAGTTTATGAAATGGCTTTTATGATGCCATGGCACAGCAATCGCTGAGCTAATTGAAGCCTGAAAACCTCCTACTGCAAGTAAAGATGTCGAGTCCCACTCTGCCATATCAGTCCTGCTGTTCTTCTGCTACGATTGAGCCCGTGAGCAAAGCAAACTACCTCATAAAAGCCTTTCAGGAAGCCAGACCACATCCACAGAACACCTTCTGGTGCCGTGTGGACAAATACTTGTTTTTAAATTCAGATGCACAAATGAACAATTTCCATTAGTAAATTCCTGTTGTTGGAATGATCTGCTTACCGATCATGGGGGACTCTATAAAGCTCCAGGTGTTGGTCTGCGGGATGTAAGACTGCAGGACACCAGCTGAGCGTCCTGCCTCGTTCACTCCGCCGAACACGAAGATCTTTCCTCCGCATACGGTGGCGGCTGCCGAATGAACAGGCTTGGGAAGCGGTGACACCGTCTCCCACTGATTTGTGATGGTGTCTGTACCTGAAGGAAACAGAAGTTGCTGATATTGGTATGGTTTTAGTACCAACAGACATTTTGCACAATGTGTCCCAAAAAGGCCCAGGATTAGCAGATGTCGAGTGCTTTATCGTGAACAGGACGCAAATAAAAGCAACACTATATGCAAGGTTTCTCTCTCTCATGAACCATTTCAGTTGTATCTGATTGTATGGCCATCTGCCATGAATTTTCCTGGTATGTGTACCGTCATATCTTTCCCCAAACCTCCCCATTACATGGCTCAGGACTCTCTCTAACACACACACCTATGGATAATTTAGAGTCTCCATCCATTTCACCTGAGACACATTGAGAACATGCTAACTCCACACAGGAAGGCCGGGACTTGAACCTTCTTGCTGTGAGCAGCAGTACTACCCACTGAGCCACTAAGATTGTGAGTTACTCACTGCAACTGCATGAGTCAGCAGTGAGTGTTGTGCACAATTCAGAATTGAATTTGAAAGATTTAGCTCTCTTTCAATTCATTAGTAATTAATAAAGTGCTTTTCCACCCTGGTCAACAAATTTTGAGTAAATAGAAATTATATATTTATCAGATTATATATATATATATATATATATATATATATATATATATATATATATATATATAACATTTTTATATTTAATATATTTAATATATTAAAGAAAATATATAAAAGTATTTATATATATATATATATATATATAATATATATATATTATAATTTATAATTATATATATATATATATATATATATATATATAAAATTATAAATTATAATATATATATATATATATATATATATATATATATAAAATAATATTATAACTTATAATTTAATATATATATATATATATATATATATATATATATATATATATATATATATATATTAAATATTATATATATATAATTTATATATTTATCAGATTAAAAATATTTAAAAGAAGTTTATCTAACAATTAAAAAAATAATGATTAAATATGATATTAATAATAATCTTTATTTTATATAGCGCCTGTAAAAGCAGCTTCTCAAAGCGCTGTGCATAAAAAATGATGGAATCTATCAACAGAAGTTAATGATAATTTATTAAAAAAGGATGAAATATATGAGCTAAATAGTTTGTATTTCAAACATCTATCTATCTATCTATCTATCTATCTATCTATCTATCTATCTATCTATCTATCTATCTATCTATCTATCTATCTATCTATCTATCTATCTATCTATCTATCTATCTATCTATCTATCTATCTATCTATTTATCTTTCTATCTATCTGTCTGTCTGTCTGTCTGTCTGTTCTTGTCTGTCTTGTCTGTCTGTCTGTCTGTCTGTCTGTCTGTCTGTCTGTCTGTCTGTCTGTCTGTCTGTCTGTCTGTCTGTTCTGTCTGTCTGTCTTGTCTGTCTGTCTGTCTGTCTGTCTGTCATCTATCTATCTATCTATCTATCTATCTATCTATCTATCTGATCTATCTATCTATCTATCTATTTATCTATCTATTGATCTATCTATCTATCTATCTATCTATCTATCTATCTATCTATCTATCTATCTATCTATCTATCTATCTATCTATCTATCTATCTATCTATCTATCTATCATCCATCCATCCATCCATCCATTCCACCCATCTATCATCGGCAACATTCAAACTGCATTTCTAGTTAAAAACTAGTTCATTTCAATTCATTTTGATTTTACAGTTTTTTTATTCGCTTTGGTACTATTTTCACAAGTAAGGTGTACATTTTCAAAACTCTTAGTACAAAAATCCAAACTGATCACACTGCTTTCAGTCAGTTGTACATGTTTTCAGTCCACATAATCATTATTTCAAACACAAGATTATTGTAGTATGTAATGAGAACATTTGGTTTAATCAATGAAACACAACAATATGATCTTCTTTCAGTTTAGTACTTTTAACAATCAGTTCATCCAACAGCAAACAATGCAAGATACATGTTTCAAATCGGCCTTAGAAGTGCTGAAATGAATATGCTACAGTACTATAAAATACAGATTACACAGTTTTACTGTAACATTAGGCAATACACTTACAGTACCCAACATTTACATAATCTATAATTTCCAAATATCCATCATATATGTAATCAAGTGAAGGATCAATGAAGACATCCTGTACAATCATTTAGGCAAATTACTGTATAGTTTTTATTTTTCAGATATAATTGTAACATAGGTACACTTTCTATAATGAAATGTAACTAAATGAGAACAAAACATAACATTTAGTGCACACATTACGTAAATTACTGTAATTTGGATCAAGCCTGTCCTGAGCATTTTGACCATTCTCATCCACATCACAATGAATGTTACTGTATATAGTGGCCAATTGTGGTTACCACTATGCATAATCAATTAGCTATAATGAGTATTCATCATGTGTGGTTACATGTAATTTAAAAATTCATACAAACACACATTTTACTTCTGTAGTTCTCAAAATCTATATGAAAATCTATAGGTTTACCAAATGATTAATTGATTAACCATTAAGATCTGTTGGATTAAATAATAGACAAAAGTATTAAACTGAACAAAAAGAGATGCAAATCAAAAGTTTGATAGTAAGAGCTTTATGAAAGGCAGTTACTGTGAATGAAACAATAATGCAGATGAAACACTTATTTTGTGTTGTGAAAAGGATACTTTGTGATTGTGTGAATTGTACTAACACAGTTGAAAACATGATGAAATGTTTGAAAAAAGTGCACTTTTGATGATCTGTTGTGATATTAGCACTAAGAGTTTTGAAAATGTACACCTTACTTGTGAAAATAGTACCAAAGCGAATAAAAAAAACTGTATTACAACCCGATCTCACTGCAATTTGTATGTATTTTACAAGGTGGTTAATTCGGACAAATACATACGACCTCACTCTTACGAATTTGTACGATTTTTGCATATTTTTGCATATTTTATCAGTTGCCTAATTCGTTTGAATGACCTACCCCTGACCCCGCCCCTAAATCACTGAGGTTAAGACAAATTAGCCACCTTTTACTCGCTCCTACAGTTTTTTTTTTCAGAATTGCTTGTGAGATAGCGTTGATCTATTCACATTCGAAAGCAATTCTGCACCCTGTTTGCAACCTCAACTCAAATTTAAAGGGATACTCCACTTTTTCTGGTAATAGGCTAATTTTACCACTCCCCCAGCAGGGCCTGAAGTTAACTTTTTCGGCCACCGGCCACTGTGGCAGGTGGATTTAAAAATTCACCTGCCACAGAGACTTTTTACCAGCCATTTTTTTTTTGCCTAACAAACATGGAGAAAAAAAACCCTGTGAATTTCACAATACAGTTCTTTAACTTGTAAGAATACATATATAATACAGAATATATATATATATATATATATATATATACATATATAATACAGAATATATATATATGTATATATATATATATATATATATATATATATATATATATATATATATATATATATATATATATATATATATATATATAGTATAGGCTAGTGCTGGGCGGTTTGACCAAAAATTGATATCACGGTTTTTTTCAAAATCATAACGGTTTTTCGGTTTTTCCGGTTCGGTTTTTTTTATTTATTTTTTTATGCATAGTCAGGTGTTCAATGCATTTTCTACTGGTTAAGAGAGGAATTACTGCAGTAAATTGACTTAGGATGGTCTATTTTACTGTCATTGGTGAATATTGTAGAATAATTCCACACTAGTAATACAGGTTTGCATGGCCTCAGAAAATGATGCTGTTGTTTACAAATAAGAGCCATTCATGATTCTAATGAAGTGAGGAATCAAAATGCAAAGACAACTGCAGTCAAAATACAGAACTTTTATTTTAAACAACACAATTAGAACAACTTGGAATACTTTTGCTAGTTCAAGTACAAATCCAGGAACATTACGTGCATTCAAGTAAATATAAAAGGAAATCTTGTCTTGCATTGCTTTTGAGGTCTATTAAAGAAATTAAAACAAAATTATGCAACTTGCATTAGTTATTCCTTCAAAAGTATTGCTTTCGAAACCAGAACAAACATAAAATAAATATAAAGTGCTAACTTACTTGGCACACAGGATTATCCTGTATAATGGAAACAATATTTGGCTCTGACTTTTCTTTAGCTTTCCCTGTGTTACATGCTGATGTGGAGGGCGCTAAATCCGCGGCTGATTTAATACATTCTTGATATTCCAAGACATGTTTGCGGCTAAGGCGCTGGAGCAATTTGCTTGTGTTGCCGGGTCATTCTCCCCAGCGGAGAATTTTAGCCCGACAGCACTTACATAAAATGGTTGTTTGGTCGACGTCGGATTTTTGGAAAACAAAAAACCTCCAAACAACAGACCCGGCTCCTCTTTTTGGCACAAGTTCTTCTTCGGTGTCATCACTGTCATGTTGTATTAATTCTTCAGCATCCATCGTCCATGTAACGTAACAGAGCGCTGCTGTTTGTTTACACTCGTCAGTGCTCAGTAGTGCAACGGGTAAAGGGTCCGTCTGAAACAGTGTCGCGCACTCTATGGTCGCGCAGCGTAACGGTCGTTCCGAACGTTGTGTAATTAAACCGGTATGGCGGTTTATTCAAAATCAAAATCGTGACGAAAATATAAACCGGTTTTCGGTTTGAAGCCGGTTTACCGCCCAGCACTAGTATAGGCTATAATATAGTACTCAACAGATAGACCTACGCAGCTTGTAAACAAATCACACGCGGCTATGTTGATGGCTGATTTAGTAACGTAGCACAGATCCTGACAGCTTTTAGTTACAGCGTTCACTTCAGGAACCGTTAACTATGAGCTAAATTAATATTGTTATTACTGGTAAAATTGACCGGGGTACCAACATTTTCTCGCACCGGTTCCCGACCCAACTCCCAACATGCACAGTTGCACACGCACACACATCTGTGCAACTGTCATTGTACTGTAGCCTACATCAGCGTTACATCATCTCATCCCATCTCACCAACAGTTTAATACTCGCACATCCAAACAAAGTCAGAAAAGGGCCTCATCCTCTTTCTGATCGCATGAACATTCACGAAACAACAGTCGCTGTCATAAATCAGCCGCTCACAAACCTTGTCATTGCCGCCGATTGTTCACTTTGTATTAAAATGTCTTCTCTACTTTTCTTATGATCCTCATCTTTTTGATCCTCATCTTTTGGCCTCTTTATCCCAGTAATGTGCCGCCACATTTTAGCCAACGCAAAAGTCCAACGCAATCAGCGGACTCCGTTGAAATGTAAAAATCCTAATGAATCACTTAACTCTCATTGGCTACCTGCCAATGTGGCAGGTAGATTGACAGTGTTACCCGCCAATAGCAAAATTCACCCGCATTTGGCAGGTGGTCGGGTGTAAATTTCAGGCCCTGTTCCCCAGAGTTAAGACAGTTGAGTTTTACCATTTTCGAATCCATTCAGCCAATTTTCGGATATTTAGAAGAATATCAGTAACCAGACAGTTTCTGGTCTCATTGACTTCCATAGTATATATTTTTTTTCTACTATGGAAGTCAATGAGACCAGAAACTGTCTGGTTACTGATATTCTTCTAAATATCCGAAAATCGGCTGAATGGATTCAAAACGGTACAAACTGGACTGTTTAACACTGGGAGAGTTGTAAAATGAGCCTATTTCCAAAAAAAGCGGAGTATCCCTTTAAGTTCAATTTAAAATCCATTCAGTTGCACAAGCCTGAAATCATGAAATGTCTAATGAAACGGCCCTTCTGTTAATGAGTCACGCATATTTCCACGTACAACCCAGCAGAGCCCTCCGACCATACGGTGGAACGCGGTTCCTCGTGTCATGAGCCGCCATGAGACACATGAACAGAGAGCAGTCCAGCTGGAGAGCTCATCCTCAGCTATTGTTCTCAGGATCAGTAATCAGGCCTCGGTCGCTCCTAATAGCTCTCGCTGACAACTGAGAAGATCCAGCAACACGCGCTTCAGCTTCAGCCGCGTCTGTCTCGGGACGATGCCACTGAAAAGGTCACCGCGACCGGCTGAGTCAGCTTCAGGGAACGTCTCGAGAACAGTTCCTGAGAGCATGGCATATAGGAAAATGCTTTAGCTCTTGCGGCTATTGATTAACTACGCACTGAATCAAACATCTGAGGACATGGAACACAATTATGAAGCGAATGTAACTGATTACTAACCGCAGATACTTTCTGTATGATAAATGCATGAACAGCTTTGCCAATCTTTCAATTCACTGCAGGCAACATTATAGTGGAGGTATAAAGATGATGAGAAAAAGAATAGAGAAGCCTTGGGCTACAAATACATTAGCAACCGCTAGCACAAATCGACTGAGACCGCCGCAGCCAGCAAATAATGCAAAAAGCCTGCAAGTAATGACAAGCGACTGACAAACTATGTTGAGTTTACCTCTGACAAGTTTTACTTTTTAAGGGCACACTTCAATAAGATTATTGTCTCCAGTGTTTGACACAAAAAAACACAGCTTTTTGTGGTTTGTTTTGTCCCATCAGTCTTATTTATTGTCTGTGAGTTACTATGTTGCTGAACAATTGTTATGTCTGCACTGCTGTGTTTTACTCCATTACTTCCCTGCAATGAGTTAAAAATGATCATAAAATAATTAACATAACAACAACTTTGAGTCCTTGAATACACCTTATTACACTAATTTGTAATGTATAGATCCAATGTTTTCCCATGTTAGAACATTTAGAAATGTTTGACAGACTATTGTCTATCATCATAAGAACACACCAAAAGTAGCCAATTTAAAACACATCAAATAATCCCTTAAAAGAAGATTTTTGGTCTGTCCCAACCCAGACGCCTTGACCTTCTCAACTACAATTAAACCAATTTATTAATATTTTACAGTGTCCTTGTTACGCAATAATTACAATGACACCTTCAAATAAAGTGTAACCCAAGTTAAATAAAATGAAGTAACCTTAATTGTATTTACCAATAGCAATAACATAATAAACAATAGCAATAATGAATTGCCATTGAATGAATGTCATTTCTTAATTTCTACACAAATTTCTACAGTATGTGCTGACACATAAACAGCCCATATGATTAGTTTAGTTGGACCTCATGAGGGTTGATGATCACCTCATTTTATTAACAATCTGTTTCAAAAAAGAGTTTTGGGCTCTATTTTTGTAGTTTATTCATGGAAAGAAAAAAGTCCTCTGAAGAAATCAAGTCTCTTATACTCACCAAGACTGCATTTATTTGATTGTGAAAAACACAGGTGAAACAAAAAATAATAATATATTGTGTTTATTCAAATGTGACACACTAATATATTATATAGACTCATTACATGCAAAGTGAGATATTTCAAGCCGTTATTTATTATAATTTTGATGATTATGGCTTACGGCTTATGAAAACCCAAAATTCAAAATTAGAATATTGTGAAAAGGTTTTCATTAAATTTAGGGCTGTGCAAAAGTTAATTGCGATTAATCGCATCCAAAATAAAAGTCTGTGCTTACATAATATATTTGTGTGTGCTGTATATAATTATTTTGTATATATAAATACCTATGCATGCATGTACAGTATATATTTAAGAATTATTTGCGCTTAAATTATATATATATATATATATATATATATATATATATATATATATATATATATATATATATATATATATATATATATATATATATATATGAAAGTTCAGATGCAAAAGCCTCTAAATGCCATTTGAAATTTTCTTCTAAAATGACCATTTTTATCAAGCTTGTATATTTAAGTTCAGTAATTTCACTTAAATGACAATTAATAGGTAATCTTCATTGTCATTTAAGTGAAATTACTGAACTTAAATATACAAGCTTGATAAAAATGATCATTTTAGAAGAAAATTTCAAATGGCACTTAGAGGCTTTTGCATCTGAACTCTTCATATATATATATATATATATATATAATATATATATATATATATATATATATATATATATATATATATACACATACAGTATATATATATATACATAATCTATATTATATAAATACATAATCTATATTATATAAATACATAATCTATATTTTATATATGAATAACACATTTTCTTAAAAATATACATGCATGTGTGTGTATTTATATGTAAAATAATTATATACAGCACACACAAATATATTATGTAAACACAGACTTTTATTTTGAAACTTATAATTTTTGCACAGCACTAATTAAATTATAACAAATAAAGGCTTGAAATATCTCACTTCACATGTAATGAGGCTATATAATATAATAATGTGTCACCTTTTAAGCTGAATTACTGAAATAAATGAACTTTTGCACGATATTCAAATTTTTCACGTTTCACCTGTAGTTGAAATATAAAAATGAAGGGAAAGCAATGATAGTGAGATGGAGTGAACAAGGTATGAAGCACAAAATGAGACATATCCACTATCGATGTTATCCGGTTGGATGTGCCGTCATATAGAGGCGATCTGTTCATGATGATATCATCAGTGCTCCTGTAATTATAAGAGCTACTGTACTGTGACCCACATTCACCCCCGCACAGTCCACACTCTCTATTTAATCACATGAGAGCCGGAGGTGAGGGAGAGGATCTGATTGGCTGCTTTGATAACCTGCGGGCCACAGGGAACCAACGAGTTCAGTCGGAGTGAGACGGCAATGCGCATCCAGTGATGAGGGCTGTTCAAAAAACATGAATAGAAAATCTCCTCATGCTCGCTCTGATAAAGCCAGTGAATTACGGCGAAAGTGGGGGACGGCATTTCTGAGCTTCTTCCTTCCTTGACAAACCTGCTTATCTCTCGCCCCTCTCAGGCGTTTTCACACAACACGGTTTCAGTCAAGGGTCAAGTTCCTTCCTCTCGCCATGCCAGCGGCATAAACACGCTGAACGGTTTCCACTGCACAATGAAGACTGGAATACGGGTCAGAGTGTGGATACGTCAAGGAATAACCAAATGATCTGTGTCAGATTCTACAAAACAATCATCATTACCGCTCCTTGAAATCTCTCCAGTGTCGGGCACACACCTGCAACTTGCAAATTGAATTCTTTGTTAATGTGCCATGGTGATACATTTCATTAGCCTGTTGGAGGTAAACGTTTATTGTGATGATCAGTAGTCGTGTTTGCCAAGCCAAGCATCCTCGTAAGGTTAACTCTCTCATCCGGTACTATTTTGTGGGACATAAAAGATACTTGCATATAAGAAACTACACAACACCTGCAACACTCTAGAAAGATCAATGTTATTTTAGTGTTGTTTGTATGCTATTATGGTATATATATATATATATATATATATATATATATATATATATATATATATATATATATATATATATACACTACCGGTTCAAAAGTTTAAGGTCGGTAAGATTTTTTATGTTTTTAAAAGAAGTCTCTTCTGCTCAGCAAGGCTGCAATTTTCGGATAAAAAATACACAAAAAACACAGTAATATTGTGAAATATTATGACAATTTAAAATGACTTTTTTATGTTAAATATATATTAAAATGTAATTTATTCCTCTGAAAAACGCTGAATTTTCAGCATCATTACTCCAGTCTTCAGTGTCACATGATCCTTCACAAATCACTCTAATATGATGATTTTATGCTCCAAAAACATGTATGATTATTATCCATGTTGAAAACAGTTTTTTACATTTTTATTTCAGGATTCTTTGATGAATAGTTCAAAGAACAGCTTTTATTTAATTAGAAATTTAAATTTCTAACATTATAAATGTCTTTACTGTAACTTTTGATCAATGTAACTCATCCTTGATGAATAGAAGTATTGATTTCTTATTTATTTCCCCCAAAAATAAAATACAAATTCTTACTCGACCCCAAACTTTTTAAAGGGTAGTGTTTAATGTAACAAAAGCCATTTCAGATAAAAGCTGTTCTTTTGAACTTTCTATTCATCAAAGAATCCTGAAATAAAAATGTAAAAAACTGTTTTCAACATGGATAATAATCATACATGTTTTTGGAGCATAAAATCATCATATTAGAGTGATTTGTGAAGGATCATGTGACACTGAAGACTGGAGTAATGATGCTGAAAATTCAACTTTTTTTCAGAGGAATAAATTACATTTAAATATATATTAACATAAAAAAGTCATTTTAAATTGTCATAATATTTCACAATATTACTGTGTTTTTGTGTATTTTTTATCAGCAGAAGAGACTTCTTTTAAAAACATAAAAAATATTACCGATCTGTGATATATATGAAGAGGTTAGATGCAAAAGCCTCTAAATGCCATTTGAAATTTTCTTCTAAAATTATCATTTTTATCAAGCTTGTATATTTAAGTTCAGTAATTTCACTTAAATGACAATTAATAGGTAATCTTCATTGCCATTTAAGTCTTATTACGAGCTGTCACTTTCTCTTTTTGCTAGCAGACTCTCCTCTGTTTGGCTTTTGTTTAAAACGTAATTCCCCGGAGGTTGGAGATTTAGCTGCTTAATGTTAAGCTTTCTCACTCATTGAGACAACTAACTAACTAACTAACTAACTAACTAACTAACTAACTAACTAACTAACTAACTAACTAACTAACTAACTAACTAACTAACTAACTAACTAACTAACTAACTAACTAACCCATACCACTCCACACCAGACTCGCGTCAGAGTAGCCGGAGCAACTTTCCTCTATTTACGGATATGACAAGACACACAGGCGAGTGACGTATACGCAATTTCCAGTGAAAATCATCCCAACAGGTCTAAAATATAAACACTTATAATAGGCTAACATAGTGAAATTAGGGTGAGATAACCACACTTTTTGAATTGAAAAAAAAAAAAAAAACATAATAACACTGCTTAACATCAGCAGAACACTTCGACATCTGCATAGCAACACTCTCTAGCATCTTGGTGGGAACTTTAATTAATAATTATTAACATATTCCATATTACTGCTGTTGCCATTTTATAAAGAAATGAGCCCTGAGAGGCCATTATAATGATTTTACAGCATTTAAGAGCGTTCTCAGCTTCACGACATGCCTAATTACACTCCTTTTCAGAGGCAAAATCACTGCAACACTGTCTCTCATTTACTGGCTTTAATCCACGTATATTCACGTAGGATTCAATGCATGTAGTTTAAAAACTATTTAATTTACAATAAGAATGTTTCTTTTTCATATAGACAATAAAAGCAGAATACATCTAAACTTGTCAAGGATAGCACAAGTCTTCTTTTCATTGTGGTCTTTGTTATTATAAAATATGTTATTATAATATCTGGCATGTAATAAATAAACAGCCAGAAAACACGTTAAACTGCGTCATAAAAGAAGTTTGTCTAACAAAAACTTTTTTATATTTTAATTTACATTACTCTTTCATCCAAGATTAAGTTTTGTGAATATATAAACCCACTTTTTTGCACTTGTGGATTTTCATTAAAAATATTATTTTGTTTCATTTAATTTATATATGAAGAGTTCAGATGCAAAAGCCTCTAAATGCCATTTGAAATTTTCTTCTAAAATGACCATTTTTATCAAGCTTATATATTTAAGTTCAATAATTTCACTTAAATGACAATTAATAGGTAATCTTCATTGTCATTTAAGTGAAATTACTGAACTTAAATATACAAGCTTGATAAAAATGGTCATTTTAGAAGAAAATTTCAAATGGCACTTAAAGGCTTTTGCATCTGAAATCTTCAAATGTAATACTTTATATTATACAATGTTTATCTGATTATTTGTAGCATACAACTTTTATTTCATCATTTTAATCTGCATTATTCATTTTAAGACTAAAATTTCTTCTTAAATCAAGTTTCCAACTTAGTTTTAGTGAGCGATAAATCCTGCTCTGTGTACGGAAACTCTGCAGGCGTCCAACAGCTACTCTCAGCTCTATTCTGACAGGTAAATGCATTAAAATAGATGTGCATTTTTTGAAAAGACGACTTTGATGCCAAAATAAGACATACTCTCACCTTTGTGGCCCGTCACAATAAATAAACAGCATATGACAGAGTTAATTTGCCGCCTGAATCTTGTTTCACGCAGGCTAAAGCGGTTTGTAATTGAGGTTACGGCCCCACACAGAGACATCACTGACGGCTTCTGCTTCACGCTGGATGTTCCTCACACGTACACGCCATTGCAATTAAACTTGTGTATTTTTTATTTCAAGGTAATCAGCGCGGGAAATGAGTTATGCATTAGCGTTCCTGCAGTGATAGCATTTGGATACAGTGATGTCACAATCTCAAGAGTGATTTATTGCAAAATCTTGCAGCGTTGTGTAAACAAGCCAGGTGATTTCTCTCTTTGTTAATTGTTTCTGCTAAGAACGTCTTGTAAAGCAGGCGGGAAAACGCTGGGTTGCATCAGAGCTCTCTGACAGGCATTGGGAAGCGGCAGACGTGTACAGTTACAAACGCTGTACCTGTCACCGGGATCAGAGGTTAATTGTCCGGGGACACTGCGGGATGACAGCAGCGATCTTCAGCCACAGTTGTACTTCTTGGAGAATAGACTTGCCAATTCTCTTTGGAAAAGAGGTGACCTTTGCTTCTTGAGGTCTTTATAAAGGTCATCCAATTGGACATGTGGTCCAGTTTGTCAGTTTCTGAGGAACTGCTGCGATACGAGCTACTGTATAAAGGATCTAAGAAACATCGAATGCCAGGCCTTGCTAGATATGCGATTATTCGTGTCCAGTTAAATACTGAGTCACTCTGAATACGGCAGTGCTTCACTCTAAAAATTACTGGGTTGTTTTAACCCAACTTTGGGTCCAATATGGACAAACCCAGCCATTTGGGTTACATTTTTTTATTATATTTTTAACCCAACATTTGGGTTTGTCCATATTTGACTCAAAGTTTTGTTAAAACAAACAACAGTTTTCTAAGATGTTTAATCTGTCTACAATATTGATAAAAAATTACAAACATCCAAAAATAATAGCTTACCCATGTGGGCAAAAACCAATTGTAAGGGATACTCCACCTAAAAATGAAAATTCTGTCATCATTTACTCTCCCACAAGTTGTTGCAAACCTGTATGAGTTTCTTTCTTCTGCTGAACACAAAGCAAGATATTTTGAAGAACGATTGGAACCAAACAGTTGTTTGGCACAATTGACTTCCATAGTAGAAGAAAAAAAATACTATGGAAGTCAATGGTGTCAAAGTTACAATCGTTCTTCAAAATATATTTCTAGGTGTTCAGCAGAAGAAAGAAACTCACACAGGTTTGCAACAACTTGTGGGTGAGTAAATGATGAGAGAATTTTCATTTTTGGGTAGAATATCCCTTTAAGAACACATCAGAGCTCTGTTAGCACTTCACATGTTATTCTGATATAATTAAATAAATTAGTATGTCTAACTGCATTTACTACCCCAAATAAACCCAAATATGTATCAAAATATATATGTATATAAACCAAAACAGATATAAAAATATGATATATCTAAAATATGTAAACATGCACAGCAGAATAATTAAAAAAGGGAAAAAATGTTCAAGAATAATTTTGGAATCAGATTCCAGACTCTTGGAATGGGATCAAATCAAAATGTACCAAAACAAACTAAACAGAAATATGTTCATGTGATAAAAAACAATGAATCAAAACATGCTGAACTATAAAGTAGATAAAAAAAAAACAAGGATATCAACCTTTGCACAGAATGTCTCTGAACATTTTATTATGATGTGTGTTATCTGGTGCGCTGCTAATGACTTCATCGCTGTCTGTAAATGAATTCTTTAGAGCTTCTAACTTTGGTCAAGAATATTGACAGAAATCATTGTCCTATAAATAAATTAATAAGCTCTGGAGGGGGTGTCATTTCGACTCATTTAAATATACTTTGGTTCATTATTTATTGTATATATATATATATATATATATATATATATATACATATACACAATATTGAAAAGTACAAATGCAATGTAATGACAAAAGCAGCCTGAACGCATACATATTTTGTGTCACACTGCAACTCACATAAGGAAGCAAATAAACTTCATAATAATAATTATATTTATATAGCACTTTTCTCGCCATTTAAAGTGTTAATCGGGTACATATTTAAACAGCTTTTTGAAAAAATATTATATATAGTAATTACATACTGTTTTTCTTTTTACTTTTATTATGGGATTATATATATATATATATATATATATATATATATATATATATATATACATTTAGTTCATATATATATATATATATATATATATATATATATATATATATATATATATATATATATATATATATATATATATATATATATATATATATATATATGAACTAAATGTATAACATTTTTAAAACAAAAATGAACCATCACTGAACTTACTTAAAGAGATACTTCAGGATTTAGCATTAAGCTTTGTATTAGTAGAAAACCTGTAGTATTTTCAAATTAGAGTGCTTTCCACCCTTATATTCCACCACAGAAACAAACATTATTGCATTATTTTCCTGTTATCACTGTAAAGCTGCTCTGAAACAATCTGTATTGTAAAAAGCGCTATATATAAATAAAGGTGACTTGAATTGACTTCCCATCTAATCCACCCAGACCTTGTTAGGAAATCAATGATAGACGCTCGCCTGTGACTGTTCATAATGTTTTGGCTTATCAGTGGATATTATAAAACTAAAATCAATCTTCTTCTTTTGTTTTGTTTGCAGTATGCATCACATGTTCATGCCGTCTGGCATTACCTGCTCTTAAAGGGCCAGTACAATCAGCCCAAAAAGATATGTCTAGTAATCTCTCTGATCTCACCAATTTGTGATGTGGCTCCTGTAGGCTTCCAGTGGCGTGAGCACACACTGTATCGGTTCTCAATCTCGCTCTATCACTGCAGAGGGCACCTTGAGCCTCCATCAGGAGAACTCTGCACAGCACTCGGACTTAATTGGATTTGTGCATCACACACAAATTGTGACATTACAACTCGACGGCGGAGTAGGTCATGCGCCAATTACCAAAGCTCACGGCGTGAGCCGTCGCGGCCACGGAAGCTCGCCTAAGACTTCATTACCGGCCCGAAGCTTCCCTTTTCATTATGTGCTGAATGAAGCGGTGCTTACCATACACCAAACGCGACTCAGAGGACGGCCTGCGACTGTGTTTGGTGTCTTTAACGAGTCACAGAAATCTTTCAATGCTGTGTGTCATCTGCTTTTAAAGAAAGATACAGCTCCACATTTATTTCCTTTTATCTGTGACTTTACATTTCAACCTTTCTCTTGATTTAATTTGAGATGATGAGTACATCATTTGCAGTGGGGAAAAAGAGTAAATCTATCTATCTATCTATCTATCTATCTATCTATCTATCTATCTATCTATCTATCTATCTATCTATCTATCTATCTATCTATCTATCTATCTATCTATCTATCTATCTATCTATCTATCTATCTATCTATCTATCTATCTATCTATCTATCTATCTATCTATCTATCTATCTATCTATCTATCTATCTATCTATCTATCTATCTATCTATCTATCTATCTATCTATCTATCTATCTATCTATATCCATCCATCCATCCATCCATCCATCCACCTACTGGGTTCCTACAGGTTTCTTCAAGTTAAATTCAAGTCTTTTAAAGGCCTTTTTAAGACCATTTATATAAAAAATTAATACCTATTTCACGTCCCTACCAGCAAAGAAAAACAAAATCCTTCAACTTGTGTTCATTTATTTTTCAAATGTGGAATGGGTAAAAGATGATAAGTCAAGCAGGTAAAATAAAAACATTTCAGTTGGCCACAAGAAAGTTTGCCGAACAATGTTAAGTTGTGTTTTAACATTAGCTAAACACACACAGGACATCAGTTCTGACTGGATCGCTTCCCAGATCGACACTATCTAACATTTTCATCTAGTTTTTATTCGTTGACGAAAATGTCAATAGTAGGGCTGGGAAAAGATTAATCGCGATTAATCGCATCCAAAATAAAAGTTTGTGTTTACATAATATATGTGTGTGTAGTGTGTATAATTATTTTGTATATAAATACACGTATATGCATGTATATATTTAAGAAAAATGTGTTATTAATATATCAAATATTTATATTTATGTATAATATTAATTTTGTATAAATATATATATAAAGTATATACATGCAAATATTTCTTAAATGTTTACATGCATGTGTGTGTATTTATATATATAAAATAATTATACACACTACACACACATATATTATGTAAACACAAACTTTTATTTTGGATGCGATTAATCGCGATTAATTTTTCCCGGCCCTATCAATAGATTTTCGTCATAGTTTTTGTCATTCAAAACTAGCGTCTCGTTTTCGTCAGTGAAAAAATGTCGTTGAAGAAAAGTTGTATCATTATTTGTCAATGAAATTAACACTGACATACAGCACAATTTTTAAGACCCAGATATCAAAATTCAAGACTTTTTAAGGTATTATTTCCAAATTCATAAATTCAATGCTTTTAAGGCTTTTTAAGACCCCGCAGGAACGCTCTATCTATCTATCTATCTATCTATCTATCTATCTATCTATCTATCTATCTATCTATCATCTATCTATCTATCTATCTATCTATCTATCTATCTATCTATCTATCTATCTATCTATCTATCTATCTATCTATCTATCTATCTATCTATCTATCTATCTATCTATCTATCTATCTATCTATCTATCATCTATCTATCTTTACATAATGCATATATTTATCATGTACACAAGGGTCAGACTATCATTCTTACAGTTTGACTTCAACCATGTTGTGCTACAAATTAATTTAGTCATCACAACATAATAACCTACAGTATTAAAGAGAGATAAATAATTATTTTTAAATCTGATTTATAATGCTCTGCCATCATTGCATCAACAGCTCACTCAAATACACTCTTAAAGGGAAAGTGCTCTAAAAGTGATGCATCTTGGTCATAATATGCAATATGAACTGCATCTACAACTGCAATATCAATTCATTCATAAAGTTACACTAAGGTTCAAAAGTTTGGGGTTGATAAGATTTCTTTATGTTTTTGAAACACCACTGCTGGATTAATTTGATCAAAAATGCAGTAAAAACTAAATATTGTGAAGTATTATTATATATTAACATGACAAAGTTCATAAGAATAACATAAGAAGCCCCTAATGTAGTTATTAATCAATTTATTGCATCCTATTCACTTCTCATAAAGAAAAACTACCATCAAACTACCACACTTTATAACACTGTCTGTGCAAAATCCTAAAAGAAATGTAAACATGCCTTTTAAGTAAATGCAAGCACTTGAGTCGGTCAACCAGAATCAAATCAGAGAATATCAGAAAGTAGCAATTCAAAGAACCATTAAAATGTTTGAATGATTTATGAGTATTTTTAAAGGTATTTTCAGTTCTGACTTGTAATGAGTTAATGCTCCACAACAGACCTGATCTCCAGAACCACGGACTTCATAAAAACAGTACGATCTAATATCTCGTGCCAACCAGCATATTTCCTGGAGAAAAATGTGGATATTCCTAATCTTTCCTGCGGTTTGTCGTCTCACCCCTGTTTCTCAAGCACAAGCCGTACTTCCGTCAGCAAACCCTGGGCTTTCCACAGCTCGAGGGGCCGAAGGAGCGCAGGACGAAACAAGAGAAATGAGTCGCCTGCCGGTGCAACTTGGAAATCTTCCAAACCATCAGCGAGTCATTTATCTGGCTGATGGTACACAGTCTCGCTCAGACATCCATTACTTTCACCAACCTAATACCCTCCTTGGGTGTAGCCGAAATATATCCCTGTCAAAGCACACATGACTGGAGACGTGACCCCTGGGGGTCAGTGAATGTTCAGGGCACAGGCCTCTGTGAATGAGCTTGAGGTCAGCGTTTTTATCAGATTTTAGTCATTTTTTTATGAAGTAAATTTCACATTATTACTGAAGCAAAAGCTAAAACGATCTCACTTAACCTCAGGCAAGGCCAAATATAAGAATTCGCTGTGTTTAAACTCAATAGTTTTGGCTTTTCTGTGTTTAATGTGAAATGTACGCTGACGAGACTGTGTTTTTGAGGCAGATTTAGAATGATTTCTGCCTAGAGAAAGTACTTGCTGGATCTGCCCAAGTTTGTGAGGCTCATGGAGACGAGTCTTATTAAAAGAGTTTCACAAGAACTATAAATGTTTTAAAGTCCAGCAAAATCCTTGAGCACAATCCATTGGGTGTTTCAATGTCTATATGAAGTATTCACTGTTTATCATTGTGGATGAAAGGAAACTTTGACCGGAAAATCAACAAAAACGTTCAATATTATTGCTGTTGTTTGTGCCATGATTTAGAAGAGCCTTGAATCAGAATCAGCAACAATACGCTGATATGTAATGATGATAACAAATGAAAACAAACAAATGAATAAATTTACAAAATTATAAATATGTATAAAGCTAAGAAAAAATGCAATAGATTATTTATCTTCTGCTCACCAAGACTGCAGTAAAAATAGTAATATTATTAAATATTAAAATAACTTTTAAATGCATTTTAATATATTTTGAAATGTAATTTATTTAGCATTATTACTCCAGTCTTCAGTGTCACATGATCCTTCAGAAATCATTCTAATATGATGATTTGCTGTTTAAGAAACATTTCTGATTATTATCAATGTTAAAAACAGTTTTGCTGCTTAATATTTTTAGGGAAACTGTGATACTTTTTTTGTCAAGATTATAACCTTAGAACATTATAAATGTCTTAACTGACACTTTTGATCATTTTAAATGATTAATCACATCCAAAATAAAAGTTTGTGTTTACATAATATATGTGGGTGCACTCTGTATAATTATATATATATATATATATATATATATATATATATATATATATATATATATATATATATATATATATATATATATATAATATATATATACACACACATGCTTGTATATATTTAATAAATATTTTCATGTATATACTGTATATATAATTATATATAAATAATGTAGATTTTAAGTACAAATTATAAAATAATGTCTATTTCAATTATACATATTATAAATTGCAATATTTATTCACATTTTCTTAAGCAGAACATTTGTCCCTTGGGTTCACAGTCATTTCCGCCACACTGTACAAAATAGAATCCTGGGATCATTGTTTTAAGTTTGAATACTTAGTAACCATAGCAATAGAAACTCCATAGTGAACACATGGCTGGGTGAAAGTGTCACCTCTTTAGGGGGTAATGAAGAGAAGAAAAATCAAGGTAAATATGACTAAAACTGAGAATATGTTTACTGGCCGTCATTTCCGAACGGCTCATATTTCACATGGACGTAAAAATAACTGGATAAAATTAATTTAATAATGTGTAATTTGTGTATATTAATTGCTAACTGTAAAACTAATATCAGCAGGCTAACATAGCATGATATTTTAGAAGAAAAGGGAGGAAATGTCATTTCCACCACAGTGTTCATTGTGGTGGTAAAGACAGGTTGTGGTGGAAATGACATTGTTCGTGCTAAACAGCAAATTATTTTGGGCTATAATACTAAAACGTTAATGTAAAAACAAAAAAAAACATACAATTAATTAAGTTAAGGTAGTAAGAAATATTTTATTATTTATTATTGCTAAAATATTGTTGGTAAATAAGAGAACTTGGGCGTTTTCTTGGGCTGTCAGATAAAAATGCCTATACTGTATATATATATATATATATATATATATATATATATATATATATATATATATATTATTCAATACAAATCATCGCACCCAACTAAGGGAAGGTGTCTAGAGAGATTGAGAAACCAACTGATCCTAAAACAATGTTTGTAGAAATGTTTTTATGTTCTGAAACTGTCTAGCTCAAAGAGTACCATAGTTGAAGAATCACCCATATATAGTTCACAAAAATATGATTCATGAAAAGTTCATAGCAGAATAAACCCAGCAGAAGAAAGGGATTCATACAGGTTTGAAACAACTTGAGGAGAATTGTAATTTTTAAGTGAGCTATTCCTTTAAGTTGCCCTAATACTCCTCCAATCAAAATCTGAATGCTTAAAGAAACCTAAAAGTTGGTCTTTAGGGAAGCAGTACAAACATATTCCATAAGAGGTCCAGATTCCTCTCATTAGATACCCACTAAGACTAAATATGCCCCTTTCTGAGACGATGGAAGAAGATGAAGCTTTTTCTGTCCACGAGTTCAGTGAAGTGAGTGGGAAAGAGCGAGCCGTCCCGCTGAGCGAGTCTGGCTATCGAGCGCTTCCCGCGGTCACGCGTGTGGAGCCGGTGCTGAGGGGAACGGGAGCCGAGAGGTTTGTAATTAGAGAAGAGGTTTAGGGGAGGTTTTGGCTCGTCTTCATACTCATTTTCCAAACCAGCAGAAGGAACGGGAGGCAGGGGACGGGCCGTTAACTAGCGGGGTAGATAAAGTTGGAGAAAGGGGAGCGGGCGCAGCGGGTGATGGCGCTCTGAAGATTCATAATCCCGCCGTGTGCTGGATTATCACAGCGGGGTGTGGGGAACATCACACCCCCTCCACCCATCATTACGTGCACACACACACACTCTCACACACCAGCGGCAGAATTCAACTTTACCATTAAAGGCGCGATACGTGCCCCCCTTTTCTTTTTTACCTTCAAAAGGGCAGTTTTATAATTACCTTATTAAATGCATCTCTGTTTTTTGCATGTCCAATACTTCAATTGAAACAATTTCAGTAACACTTCACAGTAAAGTTTCATTTGTTGCTGTATTAACCCTAAAACCGTATTCTGGACAAATGTGGGCAAAATAGTTTAGATTTCTTTTTTAAAAAATACTTCCCTTGATCTGAGCGCTACAAGACTTGGCTACTTTTCCTTAGTTTGTCTCCTAAACACACACAATTTTTTTTTTTGACTCAATTCTACAATGTTAAGTGGGTGAAAAAAATAAACTCCTTAATCTTGTATTTGGGTCAAAAATGGGCACTCATAGAAATGAATGGGAAAAACTGTAATTTACGAGCATTCTGAAAATAAGCCAAAATAAGACACCAGGTGACAGCAAAGTCACTTCATCTTTAGGTTTTAGCTCTAAGAACTTATTGGAATGATATTTTATTGTAGTTAAAAAAAATAAAAATTCATTTACATAGAAATAATTTACATAGAAAATATGGTGCTTTTTGAAGTAAATAAATTCAAAAATACCCCCAAAATAAAAACAAACACCATAAATGGATAGACAAAACTTTATCAGTGATATAACATTTATAATAAATAAAAATTAGCATCACACCTGAGTCCTCTGTGCCCACATTTGTCCACAAATACAGGATTAAAGGCTATAAAGTGAATACGGTTTGAGGGCTACCTAACATGAGCTTAACTCGTGTTCTATCAGAATACAATTTTTGATTTTAATGATGTATTAGTAAATGTTAATTACTTATAACATTAACACAGTTTAACAAATACAGTAGAAGTGCATTATTAGTTCATGAAAAGGGGTGGGGTTAGGTGCTCTAAAATTTCCATGAAAGTATAAATATTTCTAAAATCATTTCTACTTTTACAAATGCAAACAAAAATTGTTTAGACATTTGTAATCACAACATTTTTTCTTTTGCCAAATCAACTTAAATCATTTATTTAGTTTAGATAACTTATTATTTTGAGTTTCTGATGATTAAATCAATCTCCTTCATTGTATTAAATTACTTTTTCCATTTCAATCAACTTAAAATTTACTTATTAAAGTGACGCCAATGGGTCCTGACCATGCAAGCGTAAATATGTCACGAGTTGAGAGTGAGAACGTGTTGCACTTTCTATAATTTATTTACAGTTTGAATAACCATTTTGTTTTTCGTGCTGCTAAGACAACAAATAAGTCTTGATGCATAAAAAAGCAATAAAGGTAGCACTTTATTGTACAGTCCTGTTTTGCATGTAAGTAATTATTGTATAGGAAATAACCCTGAACCTACCCCTAAACCTAACCCATGTAGATTCCTTATATTATCCAGGATTTTCTAAGGCAAGTACACTGCGAGTGCACATAAGTGCACATACTCTAAAATGAAGTCATCTGCAAATATCTCCTTTATTATGAGAGAATTTGTGAGTGCGTTCACCACAGTGACTTATCTAAAAGCTTCTGATTGGCCATTGTATAGAGCGTAATGGTTATTGTGCTCAACACTGTGAAAAATACATTAAAACAAATGTGATGCAACATTTGTAAGCTGCAATCAACACTTTTCATTTTGCTTTCACATCTCACTCTTAATTGCGACAGCTGTAATAGTCTTAGTTTAATTGTGCAGGGCATTTATCTCCCCACTTATGTTGAATTTAGGGGGCATTTTTGTACATTTTTTCCAAAGCAATCGTTAATTTCTGACCCGTAGCTAAAACGTAACGAGCAGCTACCGTCAGAAAACAGGTGGAAAGGGTTCAAAATGTGTCCGAGGTCTACTCTGCATCCATCTGTGTGGAATAGTGTTTCTAACCTCAGACTGTGTGTGTGCTCAGTAGGGTGCACTGAAGGGCCTGACAGCTTCTTCGGGTTACAGGACAATAGGAACAGGATTACTGTCAGAGCGTTTCTATGGAAGGATATCTGAATATCGGCCGGGACAGGCTGGAAGTGAATGGACCCTCAGGGGGGCATCTCTCATCTCAGACCATAAAGCTTTTCCTGGGCCCAGGCAACCGTGAGATAGGGCCGTGAGGCACTGGCGTTTCCTGGCCATCCATTCATTTGTCACACCTATGATGGTGTCTAATGGACTACAGCCTCACTGTAAATTTGTCATGGGACTACCATTGAAGAGTCTCACTGAAAAAACAACATGGGAAAAGAATCTGCACATGCACACTACCGTAAATATACTTATAAACTTCTATGTTTATTTGTTAAAATATCTCAAATCCTTGAAGCAAATTAAATGTTCATTAGAAACAGCAATGCATACAATATTAAGACTAGTTATTAGTGAGTCTAAGCAGGACATGTCACCAATATAATGGGATCAAACAATTATATTTATTGTTGTAAATATGAATATTTCTGTTTATGCATTTGATTATTGGTTATATATGTACACAGACACAAAGACATGTATTTATACACTTTATTATAAAGTTGTAAATATTAACATATATGATTATGCCACCTGAAAATATAAAATATTGGGTTTTACAACTACACTGTAAAAATATTGTTGGTTTAACTTAAAAAAATTAAGTAACCTGGTTGCCTTAAAATTTTAAGTTGATCGAACTGGAAAAAGTGAGTTTATACAATGAAG
Organism: Hybognathus amarus; assembly: GCA_030378365.1. Lineage (NCBI taxonomy): Eukaryota > Metazoa > Chordata > Actinopteri > Cypriniformes > Leuciscidae > Hybognathus > Hybognathus amarus. Next base: position 35,608 of record JAQIUQ010004323.1, read on the forward strand.
AAAATTGATTTAATCATCAGAAACTCTCAGAAAAGTTATCTGAACTAAATCAATTGTAAATAATAAATAAGTTGATTTGACAAAAGAAAAAATGTTGTGATAACAAAACTTAAAAGTCTAAGTTGTTAATTTGTCTGATTTGACTTTGCCAGTAAATAAAAAAAAAAGTTAAAATACTGCATAAGATATTAATACTTCAGAGCATTTATCTCTATATCTGCTAGTGCAGTGAGAAAAAATACATTTATATCCAAAATACAATTTATTAAAACCATATATATATATATATATATATATATGAGGGCTGTGCAAAAGTTAATTGCAATTAATCGCATCCTAAATAAAAGTCTGTGTTTACATAATATATTTGTGTGTGCTGTATATAATTATTTTGTATATATATAAATACCTATGCATGCATGTATATATTTAAGAAAATGATTTATATAATATAGATTATGTATATATATATATATATATATACAGAATTTAAGCGCAAATAATTCTTAAATATATACATGCATGCATAGGTATTTATATATACAAAATAATTATATACAGCACACACAAATATATTATGTAAGCACAGACTTTTATTTTGGATCCGATTAATCGCAATTAACTTTTGCACAGCCCTATATATATATATATATATATATATATATATATATATATACACACAACTTTTTAATAAAGTGTATAAATAAATGTATTTGTGTCTGTGTACATATAACAAATAAATATATGCATAAATGATTCATATTTACAACAATAAATCCACATTATATTGTTGACATGTCCTGCAGTGTGACGTGCTTCTGTCTACTCCATTAAAAATGATTACACAGTTTTGCTATTCATTCTATAATCATTATGAATGATCTCATATTAATTTAGAAACTATATTAAGTAATTGCACTCTAAAAATGAATTTATCACACTTCAGGGGAATTTAAAATGAGCTAGTGAAAGCTAAAAAGCATAGTAAAAAATTGCAAACAGTTAAAGTAGCCTGAAATATGTATTATTTTCATATGAAATCTGTAGGATATAAGGAGAGTGGAGGGAGGCGGAGGGATTCATCTCATTTTCATGAATTAAAAAGATTTATAAAGCAAACGAAAGAACCACAAGTGCTCAAACCACACAAACCAAGCAATAATGTGAAGCCTCAGCTGCACAAACAACGCAGGAAATCAAGATGCAGAGGTTCATTTTAATAGTCTTAAAAACGAGTGGAGCGCATGAGGTCATGCTTCACGCTCCGATCTCCGCTCTAATGCTCTGTGTTGTTGCACTCATTATCTGAATGAACTCAGCAATTATATCAAATATTCCACCGCCATTTTGCTGTATTATCTACATATGAGCTCATTAAACAGAAAAACAGAGTTTATAAAGGGAAGCATTGCTTTCATTTGTTTTGGAATAGCAATCAACTCCACTTAACAGCTTTCCTGTGGACAAACAAAAGCAAAAATTAAATCTAAACACTGTGTTTCATGGCAACGACGTACTGCGGTGGGAAAAACACAGTAGCGTGACCCTGGGACAGAGGCCGCCTGATGCGCTCACGCTGGGTGATCGAAATGAAGCGAGCAGTCGCCGTGAGAGAGGCTTACTGAAGACATGCTGAAGAAATGTGAATGATTTCATGGCTGAGCGCATGAAAACGTACCGTAAGACAGATGGTGGGACACAAACAAGGCCGGTTGGAGATTGAAGGAGGGCGAGAGAGATGGAAGTAGACTCTAGGTAAACTATATTTTTCATCAAAGATGAGCTTTCGGATAGTTCATGTGGGGAACAGAGTTATGAGTTACACAAGTATATATTACACACACAAACACACACACATCGGTATCGGCTGATATATGTTCATTTTTAATGTTATCGTTATCGGCCTGGTAAGAAAATGTGGCCGATATATTAAAGCCGATAAATAATGTATTATTCCCTTCAGCTGAGACACTTGTTGACCACTGTTTATGTTTTTGAATTTCTTGAAATATGTATGAAATCTCTTCAAAAAATTAAAATACAGTTTGGTACAACATGCGCAGCGCAAATCTGTCATATCGGCTATACAACACTATAATGAGAACATCATTATAATCATGCGCTTGGGACGTGGATTTAATTGTGAGACTTTTGTTTTTGTAATCAGGCTCTCAAAATTAGATACAAATTTGGATTTAAATTTATCGGCCGATATATTCGGTTATCGGCTTTCAAATATAAAAAATTATCGGTTATCGGCATCGGCCAAAATTTTCATATCGGTGCATCTCTAATATATATATATATATATATATATATATATATATATATATATATATATATATTTTTTTTTTTTCAATTCCGTTTATTAAAAATAATTGATTGTAGTTATAACGATTAAAGGATTAGTTCACTTTAAAAAAACAACTTTTGCTGATGATTTATGTTTTTCTTTCTTCAGTCGAAAATAAATTTAAAGGAGTAGTTCACTTTTAAACTAAAAAAACTGCATGACCCCCATGATGCATTCTTCAGTCTAAAAGAAAGTAAGTTTTTTGATGAAAACATTCCAGGATTTTTTCTATATAATGGACTTCAATGGGAACCAAACGGTTCAAGGTCCAAAAGACAGTTTCGGTGCAAACCGCAAACTATTCAGGGCTTTAAACGATTCCAGACGATGATTAAGGGTCTTATCAAGCGAATTGATAGCTCAAATAAAAAAAAAATAAAAAAAGTAATAAAGTTGAAATTTTATAAGCTCAAATGGTCGCCTTGCTCTGTTGTGCGATGTGAGTCCGTTACTCTCCTGTTCGAACTCGTCATCAAAATGAACAAATCTTTTTTCGCATCGTTTGGTTCATTCAATGAACAAAATGACTCGAAAAAAGATTTGTTCGTTTTGGACCTTGAACCGTTTGGTTACCAGTAAAGTCCATTATATGGAGAAAAATCCTGGAATGTTTTCATCAAAAACCTTAATTTCTTTTCAACTGAAGAAAAAATGACATGGACATCTTGGATGACATGGGGGTGTGAGTAAATTATCAGCAAAAGTTTTTTGAAAAGTGAACTACTCCTTTAATATAATTATCAATATAAATACATAATATATATATATATATATATACATCAATATGATTTATGATTTAATTTATATTAACGATAAAATGTAATGCAATAAAAATTTTATATAAATGATTAATTCTAATTCCAATTAATACATTTAAATATGTAATAAAAATATTAATATATAAATGTAAAATTAATATAAACATTAACTGTTTCCCCACTGGTGGAATTTTCTCTGTTACAAGATCAGGGGATGCTATGACACATCTTCAATGATATAGAAACGCTAAACAGCCCTCAGCACATTATTACAGCAGCACAGCATCTCTCTAAACACACCGTCCACATCTCAGTCATAACCTCGTGTTAGTTTAGTGCTGACACACCGTAAACGACTCCATGACGGGGAAGTAAAACGAGGTGGCGCGTGAAGAGCGTTCACTTGTCTGGGAGAGACGCTAACACTTGTGCTGATATCACTCGCTCAGATGCTGACATGTACAGGAGTGTCGTACAGACCCCATTACAACAACAACAACTTCAACAAAACACCCACATGTATACTTGTGCAAACTCAAATCAAATAGTCAAGGTGTTTGAGGTTTTTAAAAACCCAAATATCATGCGATTTGCTTGCAAAAATATGTTTATCCCTGTGGCTAGTAGTTACTCGCTAAACTCGCATGCCTGGTGTCAATAATGAGACTATAATGGCGAGGAGTTGGTTTACGATATGGATTTCATATGAAACTGCTCCGCTGGGTGAGGGATGCTTATCAGCTTAACACAGTATAGATACACGTCCTGCACGCTTCAAGGCTTCATACATGAACATGGAAAATTGATATAAGATGATCATATACAGCTCATTTCTGTTGGGTAAAGGGAAAATTCTTGGTTATTAAGTTCATAGGTGTCGGGGGTGGGGGGAAGATCCTGCATCATAATTTGATGGACGTTACTGAAAAGAAATATCAAATTATAGGTTTTCATTTTGCCAGACTGATAGGGACTCCTGAGCTCCTTTCAGGCTAGTAATGAGCTGCGGCGGGCTCCTTTAATACAGCCCATAATGTTTTTTTGATTGCCCCATTTAATCTTACCCTCGTGTGCCGCCCACAATTGGAGCATCAGACCATTTCGCAGTCCCGCTCCAAGAGGTTAAACACATTCACATAAGGAGATATAAAGAGAGAAATGTATCTGTCCCCATAATGCAGAGCTTCACATTAGCCAATTGATCAAAGTTTGCGTCAGCACACACACGCAGCAACATCAAGTCGTAATAAGTGGGAAACTTTGGATTTTCTTCAGGCCAGATTTTCCGTGTGTTAATTAAGGAAACAGTGTGGAAGCAAATTGATATTGATCACAGGTTGTAATTATGAATGTTGACAGCACAATTGATTAAGTATGCATTTTATGTACTGCTATTGAGGAACAGCAAGAAAGCGTGCTTGAAAAACGTATTCAGATGTTTCATAAGTTTCCCAGCATTCTCTGCAGCACCAGAATAGAGTACAGATAAAAAGATCAGTTAAAGGTGCAGTGAGCAATTTCTGTTTCGAAGATATGTGTCATCTTTGCTTGTTTGTTCACTTGCATAATTATTATTATAAGCCTGGGATATGTAAACCTCCTCTGACCGTTTCAAGCATTGGCTCCCAAAGTGTGTCCGAAAAGTGAGATGACATATTCCTAATATATGTTTTTTTTTTTAAGTAATCAATATAACCCCTTAGAGGGTTAGTTCACACAAAAATGAAAATTTGGTCATTATTACTCACCCTCATGGTGGTACAACTAGGGGTGGGGAAAATCGATTCTTAGATGCATTGCGATGCTACGGTGGCGTATTGCATTCACTTGAAGAAAAAAAATCTACTCTGTTTTTCTGAATTAACGAGTTAATTTTTCATGAGAAATTTTTTTTTGCTCTGTTTTTCTGAATTAACGAGTTAATTTTTGTTGAGAAACATTTTTTTCTGAATTAACGAGTTAATTTTTCATGAGAAAAAAAATTTTTGCTCTGTTTTTCTGAATTAATGAGTTAATTTTTCATGAGAAAAACGTTTTTGCTCTGTTTTTCTGAATTAACGAGTTAATTTTTCATGAGAAATTTTTTTTTTGCTCTGTTTTTCTGAATTAATGAGTTAATTTTTCATGAGAAAAATTTTTTATGCTCTGTTTTTCTGAATTAACGAGTTAATTTTTCATGAGAACATTTTTTTTGCTCTGTTTTTCTGAATTAATGAGTTAATTTTTCATGAGAAAAAAAAGTTTTTGCTCTGTTTTTCTGAATTAACGAGTTAATTTTTCATGAGAAATTTTTTTTTGCTCTGTTTTTCTGAATTAATGAGTTAATTTTTCATGGAAATTTTTTTTGCTCTGTTATTCTGAATGAAAATTTTTTCTTATGAAAAATTAAGTCGTTAATTCAGAAAAACAGAGCAAAAACTTTTTTTCTCATTAAAAATTAAGTCGTTAATTCAGAAAAACAGAGCAAAAACTTTTTTTCTCATGAAAAATTAAAAAAATTCCATGAAAAATTAACTCATTAATTCAGAAAAACAGAGCAAAAAAATTCTCATGAAAAAAAAAACAACGTAAAAATAACGTCTTTTTCGTTAAACATAATTTAAAATAAACGAATATTCAAATATTTGATTTTTATGAGCCCGAATATTCGAATGCAATTATTTTGAAAAATTCCCATCCCTGAGTAAAAACAAAAGTTTAAAGTGGAATTTACACGGAATTTATAATATTTCATATAATCTAGATATGGAATAACATTTAATACAAAATGAACATGTCTCATATATTGAAATGAAATTTTAAGTGATAAAATATTTGCTTTGTTGTGCATTAGAACCACCACAGGCATTTAGTCATATTACAAAATAATTTATTGAAGCATCCAGACACTTCACCACATGACAGCAGCAAGCAGCTAGGCTCCTGATTGGTTAACGCACTGCAAATTGACACCAAAGTTCAGATTTTTCGAATTCACGTCAAACGCGCGAATGCACAAATAGCATTAACTAAATCATTCACGCGTATCGCACTTAACGCACCAGACGCTCAAATTCACGCCATTCGTGCGAACTACGCCTTATTCGTGCCGCAGGAATTTTTTTACACATGTAACGTGTCTTTGCATTGACTTAATGGTGCGTTCACACCGAACGCGATAATGAACGTCAAATACGCGTCTACCGCTGTCTAGTTAGACGCTTGAACATTTTGAACCCATTCGCGCGTCCGCGTCACTCGCGAATAAAATAAACAACAGCACAATTTCTTTCTGGCATAAGTTTGAACCGACATGAAGTAAAAGATATTGCTGCTATGTACTTATTGTGGAAACGGAGGAAAGCCAAATGCCGACGTATCTGGGTTCACAGCACCATTCAGAGGCGAACTCAACTCGGGGAATTTCACTGTCTTCTCCAGGAGGTATATGACGTGGTGTCATATATTTCAGGGTATCCACAGACGGCAACAATCAGCATCTCCTCCATTTTGGACAACAGTGATAGACCTGACGTATCGATTAGCTCTTCGTTGATTGGCTAGCGCAACAAAGCGTCATGCGAATCTTCCGCTCGAGTTCAAATTTTCCAACTTGCGCGGAAGACGTTCGCGGCAAACGCCGTCGCCCAATTCGCGTCATTCGCAGCGCCTTTGCATTGACTTTGTATGTAATTTACTCGCGCAAAGGATTAAATTCGCGTTCGGTGTGAACGCACCATAACATTGAAATCACTCGCTCCTGATAGGCTATTCGCGTCCGGTGTGAACGCACCATAAGATTTTCGTTCATCTTCAGAACACAAATAAAGATCTTTTTAATGAAATCTGAGATCTTCCTGTCCCTCCGTTGACAGCTACACAACTGACACTTTAATGCGTTCAAAAATTTTATAAAGAAATTGTAAAACTAATCAATTTAAATAAAGCAGTTTAGTCCAAATTTTCTGAAGAGACTCAATCTCTTTATTTTCAGTGAACTCATTTTTCCCAGTTTTACAATCTCTATATTAACATTTTGAAGCATCACACTTGTAAAATATTAGCTACTTGGATTATAGTGTTATTTAGGAGAAAAAAATACAAAACTGCTCCTCATTTCACCCAAAATCACTCAAATTTGAATAGCATTGTAAACATGCAATATACATTACTAACCTAGCATAGGAGAAGCTTGCAATATGAATAATTTGAGAAACCATCATGATGCATCTGTGAATGTATTTCCCCCCAGCTAGTTAACTGCAGGACAAATTACCTTTCCACATGGTCCAAGTTTCCAGCCACCCCGAGTCCTCCAATAGCGTAGAGTTTGCCATCATACACCAAGCTGTTGTGCCTGCAGCGAGAGACAGTCATCCGGGACACCAGGTTCCAGTTGTCCAGAAGTGACATGTAGCACCACACATCTGCCACTGTCACCCCTGACTCTGTACCACCTGGAAACAAGACGACACACCATCATGACTTGACATTGCACAAAGTCAATGTTGAAGATGCTCGGGAAAAAATTGGGGCATAAATTTGCACTCATCTATAAACTGTTTACCGATGCAGCGCAGTCTCCAACATTTATAATACGATCTGAGGAACTAGAAGCTGGACAGAAACGTGACCTTCAAGTGATAAAGGATTTGTGGGATTTATCTGGCTTGGAAACCGATAGCTGTTGTGATATAGCCGAGGACGGTAGAATCCGATGATTAATGTACGGCGCAACGCCAATTCTTCATCAGATCATTGCAAGAAACAGTCCGCGTCTGGGAAGTGACCACAGATTCTGCGAGCTTGATGTACGACCTTCCCTCTAAAATCTGACGTACCTGACAGATAAATATTGTCCCCGGCGGAGATGACGCTGAAGAACTCGCGGTCGTGAAACGGGAGACTGGCCAGAGGATACCATTTGCTGTTCTGCGGGTTGAAGCAGGTGACAGCCGTCAGGGAGCGCTGGTTCATGCCCACCGCCTGCCTTCCCCGACCAACACGACCACCTCTGCTACACCTGCGGGTTAGATAGAGGAAGAGAACATATGAGTGCTTGATGGCCCCGGTGGAGGCGCTGGCGATGTGTTGAAATAGAGAGCCTGACAAAGGCAGGGAGTGCAGTTATTCTTCATGGCCGGTTGATGGACTGCAGGGACCCCCAAAGAAGATTGCTGCACCTCTATGCCATTGCTCAGAGCAGAATACAGTGATCTATATATCTTTATTTTTACTTTTATTTTATTGAGCTTTATGCTTAAAACAAGAATAAAACTCAAATAAAGAATATAAAGAATATTTTCAACATAAAAAATAGTCATTTTTACATACTGTATAATACATTTTAAATTAATTATAATCATTTTGAATCATTTTTTAATATCCTAAATACAAATAATAATAATACAAAAAAATTAAATAATAATTGATAATTGAACTTGACTTAAATTTCACTTGTTTTTTCTCTCTCTCTCTCTCTCTCTATATATATACATACATATACATACATATATATATATATATATATATATATATACATATATATATATACATACATATATATATATATATATATATATACATATATATACATATATGTATACTATATATATATATATATATATATATATATATACATATATATACATATATGTATACATATATATATATATATATATATATATATATATATATATATATATATATACATATATATACATATATGTATATATATATATATATATATATATATATATATATATATATATATATATATATATATATATATATATATATATATATACATATATATATATATATATATATATATATACACATACATATACATATACACACACACATATATATATATATATATATATATATATATATATATATATATATATATATATATATATATATATATATATATATATATATATGTATATATGTATATATATATATATATATATATATATATATGTATATATATATATATATATACATATATATATATATATATATATATATATATATATATATATATATATATATATATATATATATATATATATATATATACACATATATATATATGCATATATATGTTGTCATTAAGTGTTATTCGGTAAATTATGACACTTTAAATGCAAAGTTGACATTTAGAAGAAAAGTGCATATAGCACCTTTAAATCTTACGAACTCCAAACTTTTGAATGTTAGTACATGTAATATAAATGAAAAAGAATATTACATTAAATGTAAAATATAACACAAAATATTATATTATACAAAAACTGGTATTCAGGTTACCCAACAGCCCACATAAAGAGTCTGTCCATGCATGTGTGTCCAATGAAGAGTGTAAGTGAATTATCAGAGCTTAACTAAACTCATAACCATCTGTTTGGCTGCATGCCCTCAAGTGTCGTACAGCCCTGGGCACATTGGCTTCAGCACTACATGAAATGCATCATGGGCACCTGTGCACTCATCCATAGTCCTCTATTCCGCTTCTTTCAATTTTGTGAAGTGTTCAGATGATATATGTCTATTTAGCACATGCAAATATAACAAATACACAGTTCTAAAACACACCCTGCTCTAAAATCAGATTAGATGAGCCTCTAATACACAGCTGCGTCCACACATTACATCGAAGTCATAGCACAGTCTCTGGTTTCTAACTCCATTAGGAAACAGAAACTGTCTAAATTGTCTAAATTTAACTATTTATTATTGGAATAAAACAACACTATTACCATTGATACTCATTCAACTTTGGTGTGTAACTTACTGTTTAATGAATGATACCTCAAATCATGTAGATGTTGAGAAGAGGAGTGCTACTGCATTTCTAACCAATCAGATTTTTCACCTTTGGCTAAAAGTAGTGAAGTAGTGGCTAAAAAGTGATGTCCATAGTGGATATTTGTGTTTTATAACCCTACAAGTTCAATTAAACCACCAAAATATGAGGAAAGTATTTTATATATTTTAAATATGAGGGACAAACAAACCACTGAACTTGGAATTTATTTAACACAATTATTTGGCAAAAAAGGGGTGAACTACAGTGTTATTTTATGAGCAATAAATACATAAAAAATTACAGAAAAACCAAAGTCTCACAGAAACAAGCATAGATCTTGTTTGTTTTTGCATGTGTTCATAATGTCTTTGTATGACCGCCTGGCCAAAAATTACGTCTACACATTTTGGCATGTTTCACTATGTTATCATCTATTAAACAGAACAGGAACATCGCTTTAGGCCAGTATTGTACATTGAAAGAAGGTCTTGAGCCATAACTACAGATCAGGATATTACATAGATGGATTTGGATGAAGTCTCTTTCAAATTTTGAGACCCAGAACATCCCATCAATGAAGAAAAAACTGGAAATAAAGACTGGAATATCAAAAGAGATTTTGGGCTTTTTGAGTTGAGACCGCCTAACAACCACCTCACTGCATTTATCTTTAATAAATAAGGCCTAAATGTTCCCGCAGGAGGAAAATGTCGGAATTCAAGCATCATCCGGTGTAACTGTATCCATGCTTAGAAAGCCCATTGTTATGTGTGTAAGGGTTCTCGAGCTCAGACCTCCTGCATCATGTCTACACCGGCGCAAGGCTTGTCATCAAATCGCCTCGTAGAGACCGGCTTTTGTTTAAGGTGCAGGAAGAGAGGCGTCGAGAGAGCAGGGGAAAGTGAGAGAGCGACGTGAAGACATCCTTGAGCTTCTGGCTCATCTTTCCAGAATCAATACTTCCTCTGCGCTCCCCTGACAACAGCCGCCTGCCTGATCCATGGGCTTCTCTCTGCTCCAGCATCCTTCTTTTACAATCTTGTCATTTTTTCCTCCTTCTCCTTTTCACTCTGTCTCTTTCTGAATCTTAGTTATTCTCTCCTGGCCAGGTAAAAACACAAGCAGAGTGGAAAAGAGAGAGAGAACCCCTCCAAGCAAAATCGAGAGGAAAAAAAAAAACACATGAAGGGATTTGTCTTAACTGAGACATGAGGAAGGCCCAGACAGCACTTGTGTTCATTCGTGAACCATATGGTGTCTGATCTGGTGGAAATCGACCACTCAGCATCCTTCAGGCGAACAGGTAGACCAGACAAACATGCAAATGAGGAGAAAGGTCCCTTCTTTATTGGCTGCATTTTGCCAATTAGCCAAATAGACCCTATTTTATCGATCTAAAACGCAAGTATCGAGCGCGAAGATCTCGGTGCTGTTGCTATTTTACCGGTGGGACAAATGACGGTACTTTCCTGTTATCCGGACCCCACCTCAAAAAACCCATTCATCCAAAAAGCAATCAACAAAGCAATATAAGATCATGACAATACTTGTGGTGGCCAATGGATATTCACTTCTTCCAGGATAGCATCAAAGGGGTCCTCTTCTCCAATTGAGCTCCTCCACATGAATTCCGGCAGGTATGACTTGAGGAAGTGCCTATCAGTGCCCCGGTGTTTCTTTGTTTCCTCCACTTGGCCGATCCCCACATTCTCTCCACGGTTTGGGTGTGCGCGCCAGTATCCGGATCCACGAAGTTGTAGCGATGGTTCACCTTGAAATGCTCCAACTCGGCCGCCTCCAGCTCCTGCATCTTGTAGCCTAACCCTAACCCACCCTAACCCAAACCCTAATCCTAACCCGGATAACAGGAAAAAATACTGCTAATTAGGGGAGAGTATTGGAAACTGATTTGATTTTGGCGTGTATTTGAAATGTTATATGGTGGGGTCCGGATAACAGGAAAGTACCCAAATGACTCTTGCGGCCGACGCAAGTTTAAAAGGGGTTGGTCTGAAATAGCTTCATTATTCATAGGTGTGGTTTGGGCGTAACGTGAAATAAACCAATCAGAGCGCCATCCAGCATAGCCTTTAAGAGCAGGTGCGCATGTTGCATGGCGGATTGTTATTATTATGGCGGATTTACCAGACTTGTTTATTTCCTGATTCTTGATGGACAAACTAATTTGTCAGATGTCCTTAAACTAGAGGTGTAACGATACACGCATTCGTATTGAACCGTTCGGTACGAGGGTTTCTGTTCGGTTTTCGGTACGCATTTTTCCTGCCGACAACATTTCGTTCAAATGTAGGCGCGCTGCGCGTGGCAAGCACGTTCATAATGAGAGACGCTGGCGTGACCACAACATTGCCCAACATCAAATGGCAAATGTAATGTAAGCGAAAACGAAACTGAGCTACTCGTTATTGTGTGGTTGTCTGGATAGCGGATGGTTTATCAGTTTGGACCAATGCAGCGCGAGCCGATCTTGATCAGCACTGTTACTAGGCTACACAGACAAATCCAGTAAAGAAAACATTTAAGACTCGCCACTGAAGCAAGTACATCGCTGCGATATCTAGTGAGAAACATTCACATTTCTCTGTTATTAACGATTCAAACAGCGCTGACGTGGAAACCAGGAAGAAACGTTGTGCCATGAATAAACTATCCAGTGTCCACAGATCAGCAACATTCACCATGGATTTACTGTATAACACTACTATCTGTAAGTTTGGCAGGAATTGAAGGCTATAATGTTTCAAGTAACATCACGTTGGTTGTATTTTGACATTATCAATACAACTGCTGCCCGCTCAAATGTTAAGTCTAAACTAAAATAAAACCTTTAATTGTTTATAACTACTACAATATTACATTTCAATTTTGTCCAAGGAGCTGTTTTGTTTTATACGCTCCTATGAAAAGTCAAATAGCCTATAATTCCATCATTGCTCAAAGTTAAACAAATACCATACTTTATGTTGTTAGTTTTAATAAAAATATAATTAAAAAAATTAAATCAAGGAAATTTCTCTGCCATTTCTTTCTTTTTGCTGTATTTGAAACGTACCGAACCGTACCAAACCAGAACCGTGACACAAGTGTATCGTATCGAACCGTAAATTTTGTGAACCGTTACACCCCTACCTTATAGGTATACATAAGTGTCTTGCCACTATTGGGCAAACAGGTCTGATCCGTCATTACTAAAATTAGCCTGAAAAATGTGGGTAAATGTGTAAGCTAGATTAAGGCCTACATTTTTTACATCTTCATGGACACCACAATGATTTCCTGTTTTGATTTTGATTTGAAATTGTTTTGATTTATTATTTTGGTCACTAAATTATTGCCAAGTAATTTCATTGTATTAGTAAATATTTGTTGACCGGATGTTGACTGATATTCATGATTATGAATATTGCAATTCATCAACTTAAAAAAAAAACCATGGCAGGTCTATGAGAAAAATCCCATTCAGACGGAGATTCACTAGTTACTGTCAGTGAATACTTTCCTTTCACTGTAACCCCAAAAGGGCAAACACAGTCATTTCTTATTTCCTGTGATATTTGAGTTTTTTTCGAACAGCAGTTAACCTTTTTCAGCCTTCAACAGTGGAGCGTTGAATTCCTTAATGAGGTGTGTGGGTTTTAATTGAGTTACCTCTATTCATCAGCCAAAATCATGCTTAAAGGCTAAAAAAATTTGCTGATAATTTATTAACCCCCATTCCATCCAAGATGTCCATGTCATTCTTTTTCAGTTCGAAAAGAAATTAAGGTTTTTGATAAAAACATTCCAGCATTTTTCTGCATATAATGGACTTCAGTGGGAACCAAATGGTTCAAGGTCCAAAAGACAGTTTCAGTGCAAACTACAAACTGTTGAAAGGGCTTTAAACTGATTCCAGACGATGAATAAGGGTCTTATCAAGTGAAATGATCGCTCATTTAATAAATAAAAAACAAAGTTTAAATTTTATATGCTCGCATTGCTCTGTTCTGTGATGCGCGTTTGTGACTCTCCTGTTCAAACGCATTCATCAAAATGAACAAATCTTTTTCTGAGGCATTTGGTTCATTCAACGAATGAAACGAACAATTTGTCGCTTGATAAGACCATTATTCATCGTCTGGTGTCGTTTAAAGCCCTTCTGAACAGTTTGCAGCCTGTACTGAAACTGTTTGGTTTCCATTGAAGTCCATTATATGGAGAAAATCCTGGAATGTTTTCATCAAAAACCTTAATTTCTTTTCGACTGAAGAAGAAAGACATGGACATCTTGGATGACATGGGGGTGAGTAAATTATCAGGCAAAATTTTTTTGAAAAGTGAACTACTCCTTTAACCATAGAAAAGTAGAAGTGAGAAGACTGGACCAATCGGAGTTCAGCCAGCACCTGTCAGTCAAGCTGGTCAGGGGCGGAGCACACGGTTCCCACATCTACTTTTCCTCTTTGCCTGATTCCACCCACTTATGTTGACGCTAGCAGCGTGATGAGCAGCAGATTCAGGAAGAGATACGCACTTTGACAGGTGAGCTTATTCTCGGTCTAAGTGCACAGCCTCCCACAGGACAATCACCCCTGTCTCTTCCGCATCACTTCCCCTTAATGAGTCCTATCTATGGCACTGGCTCAGCGGCTGCCATTGGTAAATAACGGTTTGCCAGACGGACGTCAGGGCAGCCAGGTAATTCTCATCCCCTACTGAGCTAAAGAGCGATAATGATAACATCCAGGGCCGGGAAAGACTGTAAATAACTGTCTCTTTTTCTTTCCTCCTGAGCTCAATCTCTTCTTCACATTGGGAGGAAACCCAAACACCACCTAGAACGAAACCCCTGGCCGAGACCGGTCTGCTCACAAGGGCTTGATTTTCATCTAATTGCCCTTTGTCTTGCTCTTTCCGACCATTAAAATCTGGATGTGAAAGACATCTTTGAGTCCAGAAGAGAGGAATTCTCTCCATACGTCTCGCTCTCTCTCCACCGAGACTCTCTTGACCGGTTGCGGTAGCGGGCAGAGATAAATTGCAGCCTTAAATCCGCTTGTCAAAAAGACGTGGCGGGCAGGTGATGCTGTGGGCGCCAATGACCGTCTGAACTTTGCATGTGGGCTTTTACCCCTGTCATTTCACTGCTCTTCATTCCAGTCCCGCCGGAGTGAGTCTAAAAGCATTACAAATGAAACGAGAGGATAAGTTGGGCCTGAAAAAGTCATTAAGCGCTCTTCCCCAGAAGAACATTTTCTGGGGATGATGATGATGTATTGAGGGATAAAATGAAAACCATTTTGCTTTCCTAACAAGAATGCATGTACAAAGTGCCCTTTAAAGCTGCCTGAAACCTTGCAATCTCTCAACCCTTCTCAGATTTTACTGCATTATGGTAAACAAAAGAAAGTGGGAATGTTTACTGGACTGTCACTGTACTACAGTTGTTTTCTCATGAAGGTGCTTTAAAGGGGTGATGAACTGAGAAATGACATCTAAGAGGTCATCATATTATAGAATATCCTGTAAGTTTCAGAACTGAAAACGTCCTTGTTAGTCCAATAAAAGCTTTTATTGACACCAGTCTCAGCAAACGACTCGTTTTTTCAAAGTGGGGAACTATATGACGTCAAAGAGGATAAAACACCACCCCTGCAGAAGAAGATCAACGCCTACTTCAACACAGCTGGTTTAGCCCGCCCACCGATTCGTGCATTACACCAGATTTGCGGACCGATTAAGAGTAAAGAACGGAAATTGATCTATATTGGATCTGACAGGAATTGTGCAACACACGGACTCTGGGTCAAACATGTATGGGCGAATTCGGTTGCCATTTGACAACAGTGGACGTTTTCCCCAGGAGCACGGGCGAGTTAAACTTGTTATGCAAAACTGTTATCCACTCACAGCAGTGGGCGTTTACTTCCAAGTCTTCAGTGCGAGACGCCCATAAAAACCGAGCGTTTTTCAGCTAGGCTTAAAAACTAGGGTACAAAATAGCCTATTACTTATTCATTTTATGTTTTTGAATGCAAAAACCAAGCGAACGTCATAAGTTGACCTCAGACAACAATAATACAATTTAAAAAGCCAGTTCATGACCCCTTTAATATTCGCAAATTGGCATAACTGATCCTTTGATAAGCTCCACCGCACTTGGCTCCTGTTGCTAACTCAGAAAAGCTTGATTGATTCAGAGCTCAACATACCAGTAATACTGGTACCAGTCAACAACAACAAAAAAGTTTACTTTAGTACCGAATAAAAGGTATGTCTGTTACCCGATGATAGATGCTGATTTCAGACATTCTTGTTCGTGTTTGTTTAAGCACTCTTTGAGCATCAAAGGTTCTATTTACAGCGTGTTTTAACAAGCATTGAGCATTGTAGCCAATCACAATCATTTCTGTTGAGCACGTGAACACAAAAGTACCTCAAGTTAGTGACAACTAACTTGTCAATAAGTTAGCAGAATCCGCTCAACACCTTAGAAAATGCACAAGGTTTTGTTTTACAATGAAGAGATTTGTTGTACAACTAGGCAGTGGTGCACAGTATTATTTGGATATATACTGACAGCCCTATCTATATAAACTGACAGTATAATATCATTTAATAAAACGGATTAAAAACACATTAAAAATGGCACCAGTTGCCTCGAACAACCACTTTGATTCCACCAAATTTGATGACACAAGCCTTGCCAATCTGGCAAATTTAAAGACCTCATGGGAAATAAATGTAAAACGCAGCATATTAACATCAACATAACTTTGTTTTTTCAATGATCTGATTTGAACCAGCTTGCCTAAAGCCAGCCGGCCAATCAAATCAGATTGACATTTAAAAAAACAACAACAACAACTCATTTGCATGTGCATAAGATAAGTAGTGAATTATTCAGGATTTAGGGAGACCAAATGAAATGATGTAAAAAATCAATTATTGAAAATATTATATTGCTTGAGTGCTAATCTGAGTACCAGGGGATGATGCGTCCCCTTCAACAGCATTTAATTGCACTAAAACTACAAAAGTTCTCTTTTTATCTGTGCTGTCTTTAGGAGCATTCACGGCATGTCGTAATTACTAGATTTCTAGAACTAGTAAAAGGCGGTCACGTCCTCGTAAAGTAAACTCGTAAGCTGGGAATTTTGTGAGAGCTGTACCACCTGAGAGCTGCAGATTCATTTAGGTCTGCAATTCAAAACAGAGCTGTGCAAAATTCAGAATTGAAGAATTGGTTCTCTTTCAATTCTGTGACTTTCAATTGGCCTCACATACCAGGAAGTTGAACTGGAATTTGAACTGGAATGAAAGGAAAAGGAATTTACAACGTGGTCCACATATAATTTAATAAATAAACATGAACACAAATAAGTACTTATATTTTTATAGATCTATCAGTTTTATAAACCTTATAAAATGGTCAGTCTTTGCTTAAAAAAATAAACATTTCTACAATAAAAATTTACATGCAGGTAAAACTCGAAAAATTCAAATATTCGTGCAAAAGTTCATTTATTTCAGTAATTCAACTTAAAAGGTGACACACTAATATATTATATAGACTCATTATATGCAAAGTGAGACATTTCAAGCCGTTTAATGTTATAATTTTGATGATTATGGCATACAGCTTATGAAAACCCCCAATCCAAAATTAGAGGTTTTCATAAGCTGTAAGCCATAATCATCAAATTATAACAAATAAAGGCTTGAAATATCTCACTTTGCATGTAATGAGTCTATTAGTTTCACCTTTTAAGCTGAATTACTGAAATGAACGAACTTTTGCACGAATATTCAAAATTTTTGAGTTTCACCTGTAAATATATTCATTTATTACATTCTAATATCCTACATTCAAATGTGAATTGGAATTCTGCATCATGTTTGCTACCACAATTCAAATTCAAATTAAATTCAGGAAGTGAAATGGAATTTAAAAGGAATCCTGAATGGAGCACGACTCTGACTTGTACAGTATGGGTGCCAAAATGCTGTTTTAACTCGATCTGGAACTTTTCCGGCAATGTTACAACTTCTTAAACTGCTAGAGCTGATTTTCCACAATGGGTCCTTTTCAAAAATGAGCTCTAAATGGAAAAACCCTGTTAAATTTATGATGTCTGAAGCTGAGACTAAGAGCACACTATCTGCACATAAACCCAAAGTCCACTGTACTGCGAACTGTCATTTTCCAGGGACCCAAACAGCAATCAAACGGCATGCCTCTGCCCCTCGCAACAAGAGAAATAGTTCCCGGACAGGGAGTAAGACACGATTCTGACTGAGCTTTGTGCTTGGAAGAGAGAATTTCTCCCTGTAGAGCACTGCGCATACATTACCCCTCCGTCTCCTAACAGCAGGGTCTTATTTAATAGTTTATCAACCAAAAATGTTAGTCATTCTTGAATACAGCCGCATTAAGTGTGACAAAAATTTCCAGACGGGGGATTTAAAACACTGCGGGACCACTGAGCCAAAATCATCCACTTCAAAATGCTAATTCCATCCAGCTACTTACTGTAGATGAAGGGAAATGCAATCAACAGCAGAAATGTACCGAGCAAAAAGTTATGATTAGCGCTGACACATTTATCATTTCCATTCTCTAGGATGGATTAATCCAACAAAAATACACATGAACGGGGAATTCAATTACTCAGTCAAATGTACAAACCACCAATTTTGATACAATAGTAACTGAGCAGCTGGCAATAGCTGAAACTCTCTCGCGATCGTGCCTGGCCTGTTCTTCAAATCCGCTTCAGTAATGACCACAGGCATCGACAGAGATGCTGAGCTTTATCAGGCAAAGAGACTAATTAAACTGACCGGACCCCGCGCTGAAGGTGAGACGCAGAAAGCAATGAGGTTTGCCCTCCAGTCTTCGCACGACTAAATCAATTAAACAAACGCAGACGTACTGCAAAACGTCGCCCTTCCGTCCTCACCTTCAAGCTGCTGGTTTGACGATAAAAGCAGTTAGAGAAATGAGTCGGTAAAAGTGGTTTGTGGTCTGTAAAGGACTGGGCTGAGTGTCAAATCAGCACAATCCAATACCTTTGACTCCTTCTGCCGCACGCCAGCAGACGAATGAATGTTGCTCTGCGAAACGGTGACCTCAATAGAGGGTGTCAAAGCTTTGTGAATCATTGCCAAAAGGAGGGATGGATTCTGAAATGGGAGCTAATTAGTTGATGTACAGCACAAAAATGATATGAGAGAACAAGGGAGATGTACCAGTGAACAGGGTGAAGACTATTCTTTTTTTAATTGATCAAAAGTGACAGTAAAGATATTTTACAATGTTCTGTCAATACATTAAAAAATCCTAATGAAAAGTAGCACTATTTCCTAAGTTTAAGCTTACATTGAAAATATTAAGATATGTTTCTTGAGCAGAAAATCAGCATATTAGAATGAGATGACGTGTCAATGAAGACTGGACTAATTCCGTTTTATGATTATAGAAATAAATTATATTTTAACCCTCAAACCGTATTCACATTACAGCCCTTAATCCCGTAAATGCAGACAAGCACATAGGTCTCAGGTGTGATCCAAAAATCTTTTTAAAATAAATGTTATATCAATCTCTTCCATAAAATAAAATCTATCAATTTATGGTGGTTTTTTTTTGTGATTTTTTTATTTATTTACCTCTAAAAGTACCATATTTTATATGTAATTTTTGCCTTTTTTGAAAAAAATTTTTTTAATAATTTTGACTGAATTTCCCCTGAATATGTCACTAGAGAAAACTAAAAACTTAACAAAATATTGTTGGTTTACCTTAAACAATTAAGTAACCTGTTTGCCTTAAAATTTTAAGTTCATTGAAATGGAAAAAGTGAGTTAATACAATGAAGGAGATTGATTTAATCATCAGAAACTCAAAATATTAAGTTATATGAACTACATAAATTATTTAAGTTGATTTGACAAAAGAAAAAATGTTGTGATTACAAATCATGAAAATATTTTTTTTTACAGTGAAGAAATCTAAGAACTCACTTAAGAAATCATTTTCATACTGTCATGACAACAGTAGTCCAGTCAGGATATTGTCATTTAAACTATTGTCCTCAACTGATGTTGATGTTGTCATGTTGTGTTTTGTCCTCCACCGGGGATACACCGCTCTACAGTGATTTGAAAGTGATTGCAGTACCAGTTTTGGCCACAATCTTGCATACGGCTTCTTTAAATTGTAATATTATCGAGGTATTTAAAGCATGGGGGCGGGAAGCTTCAGATTTTAGAGATCATTTGATTGGTCAGAAGATGATCCATTTTAGTGGAAGTGAGAAACTAGGTTTTGAATGCTTATATCTCCTAAATGCAATTTTTGCCACTGTTTTGGAACACACCAGGTTATTCATAACTATAATGCTAACATATTCATACTAAAAGCTAAAAAAAATAATTTTGATTTTAGGGGCGTTTAAAATTCCCCAAACTTTTGCATGGTAGTGTACAGTGTTTCTGCAGGTTTCACAAAGTCAAATTTAAGACTTTTTAAGACCTTTTTAAGACCATTATGAATGAAATTTCACACAAAAAAAAGCATACAAAGGAAACGCATAACGAGTCTCAAAATTATTCGCTAAAGTAATTTAATTTATTCAAACTGAACATTCAGCGAAAATCAGTACAAACGGTCCCGTGATTTTGGAAATTTGTTCCGTTTCTGTTTTTATAAAATCCCCTATTTCAAAGGCGCGTAATGCAGGCCATTTTATCTTTCCCCACCTGAAGGAAACATCGTTTAAAACAATGCAGGACTGGTGTCATGTCGCCATGTGGAGAACCCAGAGCACCTCTGCTATTAGTGTTGGCTCTGATCAAAAAGCAAAATCCAAATCAGCAAAATCAGATCCTAAATTCAGATTTTTCAATCCAAGTATCGCTGAAACTTCCACTTCCCCATAGCTGAATGAAATTCGTTTTATGTCTGTCTGTGGTATCTGAGATACCCGCCAATAACACAAAACCTCAAAACTGATTGGCTGTTGCATGTTGGTCTATTTTGTAGTTTTAATACAGCGAATTAAGAACTACAACTACGTAATATAAATAAAATAAAAACCCATTCCAAAGTGCTGTGGGATCATTTCAATGAGATTTACATAGACCTAAGAAAATTAAGACCCGTTTAAAAAGATTTAAGACCTAGAACACAATACTTCAGCAAATTTAAGACTTTTTAAGGCCTTAAATTGTGATTTAGAAATTTTAGACTTTTTTAGACTTTTTAAGACCCCTGGAAACCCTGAGTGTAAATGATATATCACTCTTCATTTGTGTTCCACAGAAGAAAGTCACTCGAAATGAGGGTGAGTGAATAATGGCAGAATTATAAGGTGAAAATACTCTTATAACACTTTAGAAATTTTCTTAAGCCCCCAACCTAAAGTAAACTCTTAGAAGAAAAGGTTCTTTATGGAACCTTAAAAGGTTCTATCAGCGCAACGTATTTGGAACTCCTAAAAGGTTCTTAACAGAACTCTTTTAAGGGTTCAATAATAAGAACCCTTTAGTGTTCTTTGTAACCAGGAAAAAGGTTCTATATGGAACCTTTTGGGTTCATTCATTATCATTTGTTTTGTCCTTTTAAATATTTCATATTATTAACAAATATCAAGAGCCTAAAATGTATTTATGAATGATCACAAAATTCAAGATATGGGGGTTAGAAAATGTATATATTTATATAATTTTATGTAGTTAATATCACATGAAGAGTGCCATTTCAGTTTTTCTCCTTCAAAAATCAGCATGATTAAAAGACGAAAAGAACAAATCATTTGTTATTTGAAGATAATTTGAGTTATAGGTGAGGCTGCCAGCACGCTGCTAAAAGAGACCGTCGTGAGCTTAATTAGGACGGATTGTCCATCAACATGAGTTACTGGGTGTGAGCCAGGTGTGCCGTCGCCCTGATTTGCTCGGAGGATTTCCGCGTGGCAGAAGTGGAGAGAGGAAAGGGCCCAGGTGAATCCCATCAGTCTAAAGACAGCTGGCACTTACCTGTAGCTCTAGAGCTTACACAAACACACACACATACCCAAACCCCCTGATCAAGAGCAGGCTAGGCGAGGAACCTTTCATGGGTGACATCACTGCACCTCTTCTGTGTCTTTTCATACATAAGAGACTTATCAGCCGAGCTCAGGTGGAGAGTGAATGCATTCAGCCACACAAACACACACACACACGGCAATTACAAACTCTTGGCAGCGCTTCCTCAATCTCTGTCACTAAAAAGAAAGCAATTTATGCTCCGAGCTCCGCTTCGACTTTGACTTCTACCCTAGTTTCCTCTTCTCTTCTCAATAAACGGGTCCTACGGGTGACAGGCCCTCATGCCGTGTTTCATAACCTCTAATCAGATGGTCCGCCAGATGGTCAAGCCAGCGACGAGTTCACTCAAGAGTTTTGTACACAGCCAAACAATCAAATACTTAATAAAAAAAATGCCAGAGACAAGTCCATCCTTCGTAAGCAAATAAGAGTCACAGATGTTGGAGAGAACATAGAGGACGTGTGTCCAACCAAGCAGCCTTACGGAAAGAGCACTGGGGTGATGATGTTTTAGATTCAGAAAAACAAACACATCCAAAATAAAAAAGCCTTAAAGTATAGGTCATCAATCAAAAATAGAAAGGTCAATACAAAAAGTTCAAGATTACTATAATAAATCATGAATGTTCTTTTTTACTATCTATATTAAATAATTCAGATTATAAATATTATATCAACATCAATAATAATAAAGGTAAATGCATGATTAAAAACATTAAATATGTAATGTAAAAATTGCGAAAAAAAATTGGGAATGCATTCAGGTCACTTTCCCGTCGGAACAACCCCTCTCAGCCTGACTGAAGATGGCTAAAGATCTGCTGCGTGACTGGATTTAATTGGGAAAAAACTGCGAAAATGCGACTAAAACGAACAATTTTATCACTTTAAACTAAATGTTGGACTCAATGTTCCTTACAACTTACTAAAGATCCAGTGATCCATGGATATTGACATGCAGCCAGGAATCGTGTTGCTTGACATTTATGTTTGCCTGATTTCGAACACCGGGGAAATAAAAGCAATATAGATGGTAAACATAAAGCAAATTTGCCTGTGAACGCTTTATATAAATACAATATAGGTAGGTCTAAATCCGGGTGATCACTTATATCAGTGTTATAGCTATATAGCCTATATATCATCATATCGTCCAGCCCTAAAACTTTATAGTTTTTTTTTTTGGTCAGTGTTTATTAAAAAACATCCAATAATGCAGAATATGCAATGATAAATACTGAATTGATGAGTTGTATATATATATATATATATATATATATATATATATATATATATATATATATATATATATATATATATATATATATATATATATATATATATATATATATATATATAAATACTACCGGTCAAAAGTTTAGGTTCGGTAAGATTTTTTATGTTTTTAAAAGAAGTCTCTTCTGCTCACCAAGGCTGCAATTTTTTTGATAAAAAATACACAAAAAACACAGTAATATTGTGAAATATTATGACAATTTAAAATGACGTTTTTATGTTAATATATATTAAAATGTAATTTATTCCTCTGAAAAAAAAAGCTGAATTTTCAGCATCATTACTCCAGTCTTCAGTGTCACATGATCCTTCACAAATCACTCTAATATGATGATTTTATGCTCCAAAAACATGTATGATTATTATCCATGTTGAAAACAGTTTTTTACATTTTTATTTCAGGATTCTTTGATGAATAGAAAGTTCAAAGAACAGCATTTATTTAATTAGAATCTTTTCTAACATTATAAATGTCTTTACTGTAACTGTTGATCAATGTAACTCATCCTTGATGAATAGAAGTATTGATTTCTTATTTATTTCCCCCAAAAATAAAATACAAATTCTTACTGACCCCAAACTTTTTCAAGGGTAGTGTTTAATGTAACAAAAGCTTTCCATTTCAGATAAAAGCTGTTTTTTTAACTTTCCATTCATCAAAGAATCCTGAAATAAAAATGTAAAAAACAGTTTTCAACATGGATAATAATCATACATGTTTTTGGAGCATAAAATCGTCATATTAGAGTGATTTGTGAAGGATCATGTGACACTGAAGACTGGAGTAATGATGCTGAAAATTCAGCTTTTTTTCAGAGGAATAAATTACATTTTAATATATATGAACATAAAAAAGGTCATTTTAAATTGTCATAATATTTCACAATATTACTGTGTTTTTTGTGTATTTTTTATTAAAAAATTACAGCCTTGGTGAGTAGAAGAGACTTCTTTTAAAAACATAAAAAATCTTACTGACCCTAAACTTTTGACCGGTAGTGTGTGTGTGTGTGTATATATATATATATATATATATATATATATATAACAATACAAAATATATGGGTATGGTTTTACACCTAATTTCAGCATATTGACACAAAATGATAACTGTAAATCCACCTTTCGCTGACTGGAGTTCTATTAGCAGTCTGTAAAAATATACCTCAAATCTAGTTGTACAGTCAATCGCAAAGCTCTTTCCCACTTTATATGTGTTGTGTGTGTTTTTCGCGGCATTCACGCTGAAAACAAATACAGCCGTTCAGTCTTTTTGCCACTCACTGTGAGTAACTGCAGGCACTCCGGCCGACGGTGATGTTACGTGCATTCCCTCTATTGAGCTCTTTGAGATACATTGAGTTTTTGAATGTAAAAACCAATTCGATCGTCATAAGTTCGACCTCAGACAACATTTTTTTAAATCCAGTTCATGACCCCTTTAAAACTATGAAAACAGGTCAAATCAGTTGTCAAATCATCTACAATCTGATGAAATTGCTCCTTGAAACATTTACCAGCTGTCACACCACAGAAACAAATCTCACTCAGCTTTGTGAAATGACATTTGTGTACCAATTACTTTAATTCTTGGTGCAGAAAATAAGTTCTGTGGGTGACACGACATTTACGCACTGCTCGTAACACCTTTCAGACAACAATTAAACCTTGCTTTATTGAAAAGAGCCTCCGACTCTTGGACGGTGAGTAGGAAAATCTAGAGCTCAAGAGCAATTTGTTCCTCTGCAAGGCTACTTATTTCCATAAATATCTCGCTTAACAGTACAAAACAAACATGTGCAGAAAGTTTGGAACTCATGCATCGATATTTACCAAGCATTTAGAGATGTTCATTAAGAAAAACCCTGGCATTTCTGAAGTCAACTAGAATAAATCAAGCAGTGTGATGTTTTAGTGTGGCCGACTTGTTGCGCTTGACTGACTCACTAAAATCTCAGAGCTTTTAATCAGAACTACTTGAATCACTTTTTAAGGTCAGAACAACCTACCTCCATTTTTCAGTATTGTGACAATAGTGTAGCTTTTACAGGAACAAACTATTCCCACTGAAATTGTAGTGTGACAAAACGCGTGTTAAGTTCTAATAAAACATGCTATTTTCTTTCCTCTCTCATGTAGAAAAATCTAAGTCATTTTAGAAAAATGAATCACTCTAACGAATAAATTCATTCATAGTGATTTGATTCATCCTACTCAATCAATGCACTCTAGTGATTTAACTCATTTCATGTAAGTTAAACTAATACATAAAATTCACAGATTCAAGACATATGCATGGGATCTGAACTAACCATTTAATAATAGGAGTAGTTTAACCAAGAATTTATTCCATTTCTGCTAGACTTGTAGTCAAGACCGCGTAAACTCGAGACCAAGACACTACCAAGACCAGAGGGTTTCGAGACCAAGACAAGACCAAGACCGAAGACAGACCAAGACTTGAGACCAAGTTGAGACCAGAAGGAAAAAAAAATACTAAAGTTGAAGCTAAGCAATAACTTATATAAATTCAAGAGCAGCATAGGGTTCAGCCACAAGTTACGTTCAATAGATATTAGACGGTATTACTTCAACTACACAGTCAGAACAATACAGAGACAGACCATGTCATGTGTGTGACTGTGAGCTCACTGTAAATGTTTTTCAGACTGGGTGAGATTAACTATGTGTAGCAATTGATAATTGATAGCATAAAATAATGTTATGAAATTGATTTCAATTTACATATAAGAAACGTTGGAAAGAATGATACTACTTTTAAACATAACACTAAACCACCAGTAGGTGGTGGCACGCGACCGTCTTAATGAGTGAGTCATTGATTCATTCATTCAAACGATTCGTTCAAACGGATCATTCAAGAATGAGACCGATGTTTATGAATGGGTCATTGAATCTTTGGCTCAATCGATTTGTTCAAAATGCTGAATCATTCAGTAATGAAAACATGTTGAGGGTTCCTAAGACATGCGCCGTGGTTCTCTGATTTTTGTTTGGAACTATTTTCGCTGCTGAAACAGAACAAAAACAGCCAATATTGCATCTAAAATGTAAGTGATTTATTTTAACTGTTTATTGAACTGTTGTAGGAAATCAATGTCACATTTTCAATCGTGATGGTGTTCAGAAAAAATAATTGAGGTTGCTTAACATATGTTAAAAATATAAAAACTCCACATTTCGATTTTTATAGGCAGTATCAGTTTGTTGTTAACTGAGTGTGTGTGTGCTGCGCTCATTTGTGTAGATTTCTGCTCGAGAGGCTGCGCGAGCGCAACAGTGCAAATTACCGTCAGTAATAGTCAACATCACTGACAGTAATGCAGTGCAATATGATAGAGTTCGTCTTAGGTTTAACAACCTGAAACTAACAATGAACAATATGAAACTAAAACGACTTAAGCTTAATTTAAAATGTCTTAGGAATTACAGGATATTTAGAGGTGGATAAACGCAATTTAGAGGTGGATAAATATTCCGAATATTGGGAGGTGAGTAAACGGCGTTTACGTGCGTTTAGCCTCCACTATTGTATTGATAAATCCCCCATCGGTCTGAGACAGCGAGACCAAGACAGGAATCGAGAGGTCCGAAGACCAAGACAAGACCAAGACCAAAGACCGCCGAGGCCGTGACAAGACCGAGACCACGTAAAAGTGGTCTCCGAGAAGACCGGTCTCGAGACATACATCACTAATTTCTGCCACAAAAATTGATTCATTCATTAAAGAATCACAGATTTCCACACAACAACAATTTACTGTGGTCACAGGCTATCAAACTCCAAAAAAGTTCAAAAAATATTATAAAAGTATCAAAAAAGTAGCCTATATGTCAATATTTTAAATCTTCTTAAGCTATATGTGTGCATTATGTGTGGAAAAGACATAAAATATCATTGTTTACTGATAATCTGGACATTTGTTGCATTATAGAGAAGGTTGGATGTCGATAATGGTTTTATACATCAATAAAAGTGTGTCAAAACTGTGTTTTCATACGTTGCATGTTTAACGCATTCATCAATTAATCTATTTGATTCATTCACTCGTTTTTTTGTGCTAGATACAAATCCTGTTCAAAACCTGTTCAAAAATATTTTAAAAATTTGCCTATTAATTGGATTTACTTATTTATTTATGTTTTATAAAAAGAGCTGTTAGACTGTAGTTTATCTGCTGCAAATGATGAGTATCTTGCTACAGTTTCAAGTAGCTTCCCTAACTCTGACACATATATATATGGCAATTATGATGTGTGTTTTGTGTGTGTGTGTGTGTGTGTGTGTGATATTGCTCATTGATCTGGGTTCAGTGGGGGAGGGCTTCAGCTCTTATACTGCAGTGGGCAGAGATCAATAAAACTCAGGGGCGAGAGAAAGAGAGCCACAGTATATCAAGATTAAATAAATGTACAGCTCACTCACAGGCTCACGCCTCGCTGAGGGAATCATGGGGGCTGGAGCGGCTGTGCGAGGAGAGCGAGAGTGATTCACAGTGCTGCGAGAGGACAGCCTTATTGAACCATAAATTAGTTTGCTTGCATTTTTACAGCAGCCTGAGATTGACTTCAGATACGGTTAGAGCCGCCACAGAGACACTGAGATGCACAGCTATCAGAATAACCACAAAGATGCTGAACGTGTGCCATTTATTGATTCGAAATTAGCAGATTTTTGATACTTCAGGGAGGCAATGGCCTGTGTGGGACACTCGGGATGCACCAAAATGTCACTGTTTTGGGGATATGAATATGTGGTTTGATATGAAACAAAGTGTCAGCTTTTAAATTCTGTCAAATTTATAACAACATTCAAACAATAAATACGTTTAACCACTCGCTTCAAGTGAAGTGGAAGCGCGCACACACGTGACCTGATCATTTAATAGTTGTAGCACCAAATAAACATGAACATCAGAAGGTATGTTGAAAGACACAGTACAACTTGCTGAAATGTATAATGTCTTATAATCACTAAATCAATGTTTTGACTAGAAAGACAAAGGAGGTAAGATAAAAAGGAAGAAAGATAAAAGATTTTACATTCGTTACATTTACGTCAGGAAAGCCATTCAATAGGGGAGAGCGGGGCACAACCTAACGCTTTTTGGTTTTGGTTAAATTAATGAAAAAATAATTAGGTTAGATTAATATTTTTTTACACAAGCAACATACACATCTCTGCTACAAATGAACACTTAACGTTTTTTTCTAGGACCTACCATTTTCGTACAGTTGCACTGAAAGTGACAGAAGTGCAAATGTTACAACTTACCCCATATACGGGGTTAATTGTAACAGATAGAGGGGTAAGTTGTAACACTTGTGTGTAACACACATAATTCAGAATTATTTTATTTGTATAGTTTGATATTGTTTGTGCATCTGTATAGACAGATATCCATACATCATCCCTCATCCAATCATCCTTCTATTATGGATCAATATCATGGATAGATACATAGAAAAGGGCTGCATAGTTTTGCAATAAATAATAATAAACACAATTATAAATATTGTAATTGCAATTAAATTAGATGTATGTGTGACAGCTGCATGTACAATTATTATTATTAATAATAATAACAGTAATAATAATACAAATGAGCTTAATATAAAATTTTTAAGGGTTTATTGCATTAAAAACAGGCCATATTTTTAATAAATAAACAAGTTATCATTCACAGATTTTAAACATTTTAAATTCCAACATTGTTTGTGAAAGTCTAACAAAGTTAAATGTATAAATAAATACTCAAACCTGAAAAGTTGTGTGGCTTCGTTTTCATTTGATTATCATTGTAGACTTGGCGGCTTAATTGTAACACTCTGTTACAACCAACCCCGCTGTGTATTACATATTTTAATCCTAGCTAACAGTCGCTAGGAATTGCGGACATGTTTCAAAACGGTGCAATGTTTGAGTATTGTTTGAGTAATATAAAGTTAGATTTGGAAACGTATACACCCAACTCAGAAACCGAAAAAAAGAACCTATGATGAAAAAAATACTTTCATGGTGTCAAAACACTCTTTGTCCAGTATCTTCACGAAATATAATCAAAACTTTCCGCAAATTCGCGGGAGACCGTCCTCTGGCAGCGAGAAAAAATAGCTGAAAGACAACCTGCTTGATCCTGACAAACTATGTAAACGGTCCGTGTTACATTTAACCCCGCGTTAGGTTGTGCCCCGCGCTCCCCAATTCATGTCCATTATTAGTTAGCTAGAAAAATAACTCCCGAGAGGAACCATTTTTTTAATTAAGGTCCAATTCTCACTACTAACTAACTATTAACTGTGATATTGCCCCAATAAACCACTACTTACTGCTTATTAGTTAGTAAAGTTGTTAGGTTTAGGTATTAAGGGATGTAGAATGAGGTCATGCAGAATAAGGCATTAATATGTGCTTTATAAATATGAATTAAGAGCTGACCGTGATGTCTATACTGTGAAGGCTCGAGACAAAATCCATGTACCGGTAAACCCCAATTAAATATATTCGAATATATTCAATTTATATTTGAAAAGAGTTCAGATGCAAAAGCCTCTAAGTGCCATTTGAAATTTTCTTCTAAAATGATCATTTTTATCAAGCTTGTATATTTAAGTTCAGTAATTTCACTTAAATGACAATTAATAGGTAATCTTCATTGCCATTTATGTGAAATTACTGAACTTAAATATACAAGCTTGATAAAACGATCATTATAGAAGTCAAATGGCACTTAGAGGCTTTTGCATCTGAACTCTTCATTTATAGTTTTTTTTTTTAGCCATTGTTCTATTTTAAGGAGGTCTCCTTACACAAGGTTTTCATGCATCCAAGGTCAAACACTTTAATTTTCACTTACATTCATATTGCACATGACCTCATTTCTAAAAAAAGTAAAAAAAAAATGTGTTGGGACTCTGTCTCTCCTTCCTCAGCACAGTGATAAGATCAGTAACGATGGCATTGTTTTTTCCGTATCAATTCCAGCGCGACTCTCCATCCTTTTGGAGTGCATGCAAAGTGGATTTTTTTTAGCAGAATCGATTCTTCATAAACCATTTAATATCCATAATTATGAAAAAAATCACATATTGTGGTATAATCTATTTCAAATGAACCTTCTCCTACACAGCTCATAAAAACGAAACTGTGATTGATCGTTTTATATCTCAGCCAGACGGTCTCTTCCTGTAAGCGGCTGGTTCTCGAGCCAGAATAAGCTGCGATGTGGGACAGACCTTATGCCGTTTAGTCAAAGTTCTGGCTTTGGTAATGTGACACTAGATGAGAATTAGAATGTAAAAAGTTGAGTCAAACCTGCAGAGAGTCTCGGCCGCGTCCTGGGCGTCTGCATCTCCTGCCGTGCGTGAGGGAGCATGTGGTACCGCTTGGCCTCGTTGACCAGGTCTCGGGCAAGCCTCGGAACGATTCTAATCAGCTCCTCATTGTCCACCACATTCAGCAAGTAACTGGGGTGGATGAATGGAAGTCTAACGACGGCCAGCAATTCGGATATGTGCTGTGAGAGAGAGAAATATATTCAGCATGTATTTTTTAGCATGAGCTTCTTGTCTGCCAATCAAGACAAGTTCAAGCTAGGTCAGGTTACCCTAACTCTAGCATTACTAGTAAAAGGACTGCAATGATTCTTTTAGCACAGGAAGATTGAGTATAGAAGTCCTAAATATGACATAGTTAAATGCTAATAATACAACAAAATATCACTTCTTTGTACATTTAAAAAATGAATAAATAGAAAAGCACCATAAAAGGGACATATAATGAAAATCTGACTTTTTCCATGTTTAAGATGAGACACTACAGGTGAATAGGGTAACATTTTTAAATAATAGATATCACCATGAAACTTCCTCAGTTGATTACTTACAAGTATATAAAAAAAATGTATTATAATTTTTTTTACATTTGTATGTTTAATTATGCAAATTAGGCATCATCTCATTAAATATGCACAATTTTGCATATATTTTCAG
The DNA here is from genome assembly GCA_030378365.1 of Hybognathus amarus. Classification (NCBI taxonomy): domain Eukaryota; kingdom Metazoa; phylum Chordata; class Actinopteri; order Cypriniformes; family Leuciscidae; genus Hybognathus; species Hybognathus amarus. The sequence continues at coordinate 66,917 of JAQIUQ010004323.1, forward strand.
TAGATAGATCTGAACATATGATAAAGCCAGGTGCGAAATTCTTTTTTTAATTTTGTTTACAAACAAGATGAAAAAAAAGTTCAGGATATATGCTTTCATTGCCTAGGAAATCAAAATATATTGTCCATACCCTTAAAAAAATCGATTTTTGCCAAATATTTTGATTAAACTGTCACATAAAGCAGGCCAGGAATGATTTATTAATGATTTACTTCCCTTAATATCTTACTGGTATATTACTGGTAAGTGTATGGGAAGTTTGGTGAACATAGGTGCTACATAGGCTGAGATAGTTGTACTGGAGAATGACAAAAAAACTAATTTTGATAAAAAGGCATTTACAGATTTAAGTAGGGAATTTAATACATTTCTATTGGAAATAAACACTCAAAAAAGTAAAAAAAAGCTCAGGGCCTTAGTAATCATAATTTATAATATTTCAAGCTCATGAAAACTGATTATTTAATAACGTACTGTAGCAGGCATACAAGTCCTACAACTGCAGTAACTCAATGAATTAACATTGGCAGAGTACACCATGTGATGCGTCACGTTAGCAGTAGCCAATGAGATTTTGTCATTAGCTTTAAATCACATTTGGACATTCACGATTGGTTACTGATAGAAAGGAAATGCCCATATTTGGGTTATACAGCATTGTCCATGAGATTCAGAGCTTTCCAACGATACTGATCATGACAGACTTCAGAAAACAGACGGAGCGCGGTATGACGCGTTGGAGTGCTAACTTCTTGGTAAATTCAGGAGAAATTTACTGACCCAAGTAAACTAAATGTAATAAAATAAACACTACATTTAAAGGCAAAGCGTCAGTTAGATGACGCCTGTAGGATAGCACCATCTAACTGACGTTAAAGGGTGCCCTAAAGCATCGAATGTTGACGTATGGTCAAAAGCGTCAGTTAGATGGCGTCTTGGGATGAGAATGTATTAGCATGGGCCGGTGTCAGAAAAAAAAAAAACACTATTTATAGGCAAGATTTTCATGCTAGAACACTTTTTCAGCGGGAGTGAAAATTATAATAGCACTTAACCATGAACACATAAGCCACACCACACACATATGTTTTTTAATTTGTTTATTTCATTAGCAAATATGTCACTATAATTTTAAAGTTATTTACATGGATCAATTTTCTGCAAAAATAACGACCGACATGCTTGTTTGCTTTGCGGCCACTTTAAATACAGTTTTAAAAAGATCACGCATCTACGTCAGAGCATCAGAGCATCCACGAATCTTTCCACGGTGTCGTTGAGAGGGCGGCGAGAGCGAATTTTGCCGTTCTCGCCGGCGGTGGTGTGAACGTACGGTAACCCAGCGCCTCCAATTAAGCAAAAAAAAAAACTAAACAAAAAAACAATGGGCCGCCGATGTATGATGAGTTTTATGGGCCGTTAAGACAAATAAAAAAGGGATGTGATGTATCGGCCGAAAAGCACGTCGGACCACCGGAATCTCCCGGTAGTTCCGATGGCCAAAGAGATATAGATAGCCTACATGCCTGGATGTCACACTTTAAATCCTCTGTCGGCTTTCAGCATGCACTTGTCGCATCAATTGACATGCCATTTAGTTTTCTCTCTTTCTTTTTCTATTTTAGCCCCACAGCATTTTGTTTTATCCATCTTTTTCAACGACAACTCACTACTCGTACCTGCTCGCTCAGCGCTCACGGCGCCCCCGCCCGCTCGTGATATTACCCCGCCCCCTTCTCCATGAGTCTACTCTAGCCCGTTAGTCCTCTAAAATTGTATATAACATTGAAGAAATGCAGAAATGATTTAGAAACAGCAGCTACATATATATATATATATATATATATTTTTATTATTATTATTTTTTTTTTACCATCGCTTTGGCGACCCCATGGTGCTGCGCATACCCACTTTTTGCGTCACTGTATATACGTGAGCAAGTCTGTGTGTTTCAGACTGAGGTAGTGTGTTTGGGGTTGCTATGGTGAGGACTATCCATGGCCAGCTCGTTTGTTTAGAGTCATCCTCAGTGGGGCTTTTGCTCACGTCAGCGTTAAACGCTGTAAACACGAGTTGACAGGGACAGCCGCCAACCCGACCCCCTCACCTCTGTGCTCACAACGCATTACATAAACATCCGTAAAATATAACAGACACGGGCGGTGTGAACACCTGGGCTTCTGCTGTCTCTCAGAGCGAGACTTTACCTGATCTGACCTTGACAAAGTACTCTACTATACAATCCTCATTAAAAGCAACATTTCATAGTGAAACTGCATATTCAATCAGAAAAAAAAGTAGGACGAAACTTAATTTTATCTACTGGGAATTTAATGGATTGTGGGAAGTACGTCGAGGCTGAAGGTCAAAATCACCCGTGAGAAACTTCATGTATCCAAATGCTAAGGCTTCATTTGCAAATGTGACTTTTATTATCTTAAACTTTTAATGACTGCATTCAATAATGGAAAGATTTTAGAAAGAATACAACAAAAAACTAAAAAGTATTGGGGGAAAAAATAATCGCTGCCATATCCATTATTGGATATTATTGTTGTTTAAAATAAATACAATTAAATAAATTAAAAACTAAATAAAATAAATTAAATATACATTGAATTTGTATTTAAACACTGGTCTATTTAACCTATAAAAATAACATTAAACAAACATCCATTGAGCTTGTTGGCTATTTATCAAATTAAAAATAAAATAATCAATATAGTACCAAGATGGACATTATATCTAGTTACAATAAATCATACACAATAAATCTAGCTATTATTCGTCAATACGATTTTCTTATTTTATGATATTCTTGTCTCATTCTCTTATAAAATCTCTCGACACCCATTAACCAGCATCCCTAAGCAAAAAGAGTTTATTTAGCAAACATGTTCCCCAAACAATAGAAGGCAAGACGCCAGACACACACAACGGCCCAAAGAGATTTCAGAAATGTGTGCCAGCTCTCGGCACGGCCTTGCCGAAACCATCCCAAATGTGCACCGGATCTGAACTCTCTGGTTTACCTCACTGCATTGGCAGGACGTCTGCCTTCATGGCAAGTTAAATGCTCTGTGTCATATGTGCATCGTTCGCATACTGATATAATAACCGGCATGCTCGTTTTAGCACATGTCCCTCCAACAGGACCACATATTGTTGAACTGTTCCATGATCCCGACTGTGAGATCAAGGATTAGGGATCCCAGTGAGGATCTGATCTAAAATAATGTCACGGCAGAAGGACGCTCCCCTGGCGCCGGCCCCGTTCCCCTCCCCTCAACACACTCCTGCCAGCGTACGGGCTTAGCCGACCCTGCCAAACCGCTTTGGACTGGTTAGAGAAAATAATCACGATCTCCCGGCTCGCCCGGGCCACCGGGACCAGACGAGGGGGGATTTGAGCTCCATAAATCTGAACAACTAAACCGATGCTCGTGGGCTTCTGTCTTGCGGCGGGCCGGCGGCCGATTAAATGATAGCGGTAAAATATGCAACCCTCCAGATGAGACGAAACAAGCAGCGGCAGCTCAGCGGTGACAGATATCACCCGGAAGGATGAAACAGAGGAAGAGAATCACAAACTCAGATGAAACTGAAGATGAAGAATTCCACTGTGATCCACATTGTAATGTAGACACGGGACATAAAACCCTGAAATCCACATATAATGTCAGTCAGAGGAAACTTCTTAAAAGAAATTTAATTTGCAGTACAATATTAATTTAGCATGCAAGTGGACCTGTTATCAAATGCTTTATTAATTAAAATAATAATTAAAACATTATATTCAATATAAATTAAAATACTTAAATGTACTTATTAAACACACACACTTTACTAGTTTACTTTACAATTACTACATAATTACTATACAAAATTACTGCAAACATTACTATTTTTAATGTTTCTGAAAGCCTCTTCTGGTCAAAATAATGGTTTCAAATAATGGTTTCTATTTTAATATACTTTAAAATGTAATTTATTTGTGTGATCAAAGCTGAATTTTCAGCATCATTACATTATCGAGTCTTCAGTGTCACATGATCGTTCAGAAATTTTTCTAATATGAAGACTGATACTCAAAACAGTAGCTGGGAACAGTAGCTTAATTTTTTTTTTTTTTTTTTGGAACCTGCAGATACCTTTTCAGGAATTATTGATGAATAAAAAGTTTAAAAATAATAGCATTTATTCAAAATAATTCAATTTGAATCTTTACTATCACTTTTATCACACATCCTTGTTGATTTCTTTCAAACAAAGCAAAATGAAATTACTGACCCCAAACTTTTGAACTGTAGTGTATCAGATCTTTATTTTAAGTATTTAATTAATTTTTTTACACTTTTTTATTAATCAAAGAATCTTGAGAAAAGTATCAGAGGTCATAAAAAATATTAAGCAGCTCAACTGTTTCAAACATTGATAATAATAATAAATCTTCATATTAGAATGATTCCTGTGACACTGAAGACTAGAGTAATGGATCCTGAAAATATATTACTAAAATATATTCAATGATAAAACCAGTATTTTAAATTATAATAATATTTCACAATATTATTTTTTTCTGTATTTTTGATTAAAAATATTCAGGCTTGATGACCATAAGAGACTTCTTTCAAAAACATTAAAAATAGTATGTTTCTGAACTTTTGACCGGTACTGTGTGTGTATATATGAAGACCTCAATGCAAAGCCTCTAAAAGCCACCTCTGTCAAAAATGAGATAATAATATTGAGTACATATTATACTGTACGTTCATCAAATACTTTCACTTCAAACTTAGTATATCCAGCCTCAGCTTATTCAGAAATGTCGGTACATATGAGCCTAATAAAAAAAGTTAATATTAAAGAAAAACGTTAGAAGGACTTATGGCTTTTGCATCTTTAGTCTTCAAATATAATATGTGTGTGAGTGTGTGTCTGGGTTGTTTTAACCCAATTTCGGGTCAAATATGGACAAACCCAGCCATTGGGATACATTTTTTCTTACATTTTTAACCCAATGTTTGAGTTTGTCCATATTTGACCCACAACTGGTTTAAAACAACCCAGCATTTTTTTAGAGTGTGTGTTTCAACTTGAGGCACAATGTGTGCAGGTATTATATTGATAAATATAAAATGAAAAAAAGATATAGTGTTCACAAATCTGTGTGAAGTTGAAAGCCCCAGGAACGCTTAACAATATTTTTATTTCTTTATTTTTCACAGCGAAGCGGCTGTTGGGCTGTTTTTACCCTCACTGACCTCTAACCCAGCACACCACGCTATAGAAGCGCACCGTCACAATTATTCAGCCATAAACAGCAGCGGGACGACTCAGCTAAGGGCATTATCTGCACACAGACTCTCCTCCGACACACACATCCTGTCTCCCTCTGCCTCATTTATATTCATGTATCCAGTCTTATGCTTAGACTCCTTCCAATGCTAGGCTCAATTTGTCAATGAGCTTAACGACGCCAATCTCCTGTGCATTAAATCAATGCTAAAGGGATCTGACATCCTCTGCTTAAACTAGCCGTTTCGGTTGTTCCTGACAGACTTCATCAGGAGGGCGTGTCAGGGTTCGGATCTGGGAATCAGCGCTAATTCATATACCTCTGCTTCCCAGTGTGGGAAAAGCGGATGAGTCCCTATCCTCTCTCTGCTGTCTCGTAGAGCTATTTGTCTTCGTGTCCAAGTATGCCGCAAGCGCATTTCCCTTCTGTCATCCGGGGACCTCCAGAGACAGGGGTCCTTCTATTCCTGTCATGAAATTGTCAGGTGTTGATCACCATGGGGAGGTGACGGGCCTTTGTGCTGTACGCATGAGAAGAATGGAGATCACACAATGAGCTCTGGCAGCAGAAAAATACATTAGGAAGTGCATGGTTGTAACTACGCGTGAGGGCGTCAAATAGTGACACTTTTGAAATTTTGTCGAAATCCAACGCACATGGCACCCTTTAGCGTCAATATAACACGCACAGAGCTTTATTTGGTTATGGTAGGTTTAGTTCTGGGTAGGTTTAGGGTTAGACCACTAGGAGGCGCATATATATATATATATATATATATATATATATATATATATATATATATATATGCATCTCATAAAGGGTTCCATGTGTGTTGGATGTAGATGGAATGTCAAATGAACAAACTAACTAACAAACAAACATCCCCCACATCATTACACCACCACCACCAGCCTGCACAGTGGTAACAAGGCATGATGGATCCATGTTCTCATTCTGTTTACGCCAAATTCTGACTCTACCATCTGAATGTCTAAACAGAAATCGAGACTCATCAAAGCCAGGCAACATTTTTCAAGTCTTCAACTGTCCAATTTTGGCAAGCTCTTGCAAATTGTAGCCCTCTTTTTCCTATTTGTAGTGGAGATGAGTGGTACCCGGTGGGGTCTTCTGCTGTTGTAGCCCATCCGCTAAAAATTGCTTAAATCACCTTTCTTTCCCATTCTGACATTCAGTTTGGAGTTCAGGAATGATTGTCTTGACCAGGACCACACCCCTAAATGCATTGAAGCAAGTGTCATGTGATTGGTTGATTAGATAATTACATTAAAGGACAACTCAGGCGCAAAATGAACCTTTGGTTTAATTACACATTGTTGCCTACGTCAACCGTTATCTTAGATTTGTTTTCATGATTGGCGAATGTAAATAGTTTTATCTATAATACAGTTTAGCCTATAATGGTAGTATAAAATCGCCAGTATATTGGGCATAGAGTAATGACAAATAAAAATCGCTTGTTATTACCACTAACAAGGCTCAAAATAGCCCACACAGTAACACGGTAGCATAATAAGAGTCCCTACATTCAAACCGAAAGCATTGAGAACTTTGTCAGTGTCCATACAGTTTAATAAGAAGATATTTTATCCACACAGTCAACTTCGCGAATACAGGAAGAAGCCATCTTTGAAATATAGTCTCTACCAGTCGATCTACGATCGCCAATCCAAGTGCGCTCGTGAGATGTGAATAAGGTGATAAGGTGAGCGCGACCAGTAGGCAACATGTACATATTGAAGACAAGAAAATGGTTTGTGTTTGTGTTTCTTCCGGAAACAACAGACTATATGAGATTCTGCACAGTTCAGCGCACTTGGATCAGCGTTCGTAGATCGACTGGTAGAGACTATATTTCAAAGATGGCTTCTTCCTGTATTCGTGAAGTTGACTCTGTGTATAAAATATCTTCTTATTAAACTGTATGGACACTGACAAAGTTCTCAATGCTTCGGTTTGAATGTAGGGACCCTTATTATGCTACCGTGTTACTGTGGGGCTATTTTGAGCCTTGTTAGTGGTAATAACAAGCGATTTTTATTTGTCATTACTCTATGCCCAATATACTAGCGTTATACTAGCATTATAAGCTAAACTGTTTTTATAGATAAAACTATTTACATTCGGCAATCATGAAAACAAATCTCAGATAACGGTTGACTAGGCAACAATGTGTAATTAGACCAAAGGTTCATTTTTGCGCTGGAGTTGTCCTTTAATGGGAAATTGAACAAGTGTTCCTATAATACTTTAGGTGAGTGTATAGCATGTACTTAAATGTATTTTAAAAGTAAACGAATACCTAAATTTTCCCTGAAATGCCATGCAGTTCACTTGTCCACCTCCACCAGCATCACTTTACCAAGTTTTATGCATAAGCTCCGACTCATTCAATATGCAAGAGGTATTGGCTTACTAGTGAGACATGGCACGGTTTCTCACCTTCCTGTCCCAGACACAATACTTACACACCCCACCGGCCACATTAAACCTGCATGTGCAACATCAGCTTGAAAACTCTCTCGACCTATAAAGACAACAGTAGTGAACGCATCAAAGCACAACACACACACACAGTGACTTTAACGTCAGGGCTAATCAGTCTGACGGCACAATGACAGAGTCTAAGTGTGAGCCTGCAGGGGGCTGTACAGTGACAAGAGCAGTGCACGGAGCAATTCCCACATTCCAGCCGTCAGCTGTCTATTGAGTGAGCTGCCTACCTAGGCATCCTAACCATCATGGAACCTCCTAAATCACTGATTTGAAACAGCACCAATGTGCCACACTACACTTCACGAGACCTACTAGTGATACTAAAATCACTATAAAATACACAATGCAAGTAAAATACAGAACATCTTGAGTCAATTTTCTCACTTTTTGTAGATTTCCCCCCACTGTCCTTATTGCAATGCATTATGAATTTGCCTTCTCAATGAATGTATACACTGCAAAAAAAACACACACAAAAAAAACTTAAAATCTTAAATTCTTAAATCAAGATACAATTACTTGAGAAGCAAAATGACGCAAGTATAACGTCTTGCTTTCTGAAAAATGCATCAAAAATATATTCTTGCTCGGTATTTTTGTCTCATTTTCCGGTACAAATATCTAAACATCAAGATACATTTCATAGAGGAGAAAACTACTTAAGATATTAAGTCTTGTTTTCGAAACAAAGTGACCAAAATGTAGTAACTTTGTGCTTAAAAAAAAAAAAGTCTGCCAATGGGGTAAGAAAAATGTATTCAAATTAAAGGAAAACATTTTTTTTTCAGTGAACTGTCCATAAAATCGGTCCAAAACAAGGTATCTTAAGAGGCGGTATTTTATTTTATTTTTTGCAAAAGCCCTTCAGTCTGGGAGCTCAAAAGACAATGTCTTAAAACAATGTCTCTGTAGGCAGCTCAGGTTTAGGAACAGAGCAAATGTGTGTGAGAGGCCTCATGTTGTTTTTATGCAGAAGATATCGAGTGTGGAGAAGCTTTATTCAGTCTCCCTTAAATATAACATCAGCCAGGAAGAAAGAAATGAGCCACTGAAATATTCTCTCACACACAAGACTGAGGAGTTCAGCTGGGGGTATCCTCTCATGAGAGAAACAGTGGCGAAGGGAGGGATGAGTCTGTGCGCGCTGAAGCGAGAGTCAGTTGGCCTTACAGCTTTTGAAAGAGTGAACACAACAGAGTTATACGCACAGGAACCCAACCCTGACTAACCGTCCAATGAAGCTCAACAGTGACAGGCCGTTGTTTTAGCAGTCTTGGTTCGTCAGTTATTTTTCTCATTTATTTTCCTTCATTCTGTAGGCATTTCAAAAATGCTTTCAATAAATAGTTCTAAGCCATGAACCAATCCGGCCAGCTCTGAGAGGAATAACAACATCTTATTCAAAGCAAAATCAGAAAAAAGAGTTCAAAACTAATGAACTTTCCCATTAAGCATTTGAAAACAACTGAATAAAAAATAAAAAATAAAAAAATAAAAATAAAACCTGTGTAAACCCAGCAAACAAAAATATGTGCTAAGAATGTTTTGGTAATGTTCCAATTAAGTTATTTAAAGTTATTTCTGAATGTTCTCTCAACATTCAAAACATCCATTAAAAAAAAAAAAAAAATACATACATGTTCCTTTAATCTTCGCAGAAACCCCCCCCAAAAATAAATAAATCATATATATATATATATATATATATATATATATATATATATATATATATATATATATATATATATAATTTATTTTTTTATTTTTTTTTATTTTTTTGGGGGTTCTGCGAAGATTAAAGGAACATAACATTTTTTCATTTAGCAAATATTATGTAACTGGTACTTTTGAATGTTCTTTAAAATGTTCTGAAACAAGTAGTAACATTTATAAAACATTAGACAAATGTCCATCTAAAACATTTCGGAAAAAAACTTATTAACTAACATTATTAAAGACCAGATAACGTTCTATTAACATTAGTTCTGAGAAAGTTCCATGATAGCTTATGACTTATGGGCTTATGAGCTATATATATATATATATTTCACAAGGCCAGGAAGATAATTTCTTTTAATGATGTGAAATTAAGCACTCGTATACCTAATATCAATAATATAAAAATATAAAGACTAATAACCAGCCTGCACATTTTATCCGCCAACGATAATAAACTCATGCAGTTCACTTCTATTTATTACTATACTAACAGTTCTAATTGAGACTAAATGGTTTTTCGAATTCTTAATAATGCAGTCTGCATGTCTTTATACTCCGACTGAATGAGGGGTGAGATTGAAGTCCTCAGTAACATCTGCAAATTCAAAAAGTTCTGATCTCATTAAAAGGCTGAAATGGGAAGATTCTCCTCTGCCCTCAAGTCAAACATGACCCTGGCAACTAATGAGTGCTGTCTGCCAGGACAGAGCATCAACGCTGGTACATCCATTGTTATTTTCTGACTGCTGAATTAGATCTCCCTGCCGAGGGTGAATGCAGATTGCCCCCTTGTGCAAAAACCATCATTAAGCATTCTTTTCAGCTGCATATTAGTTCTCTCCTCAAAGGAGATGCAATTAATCAACCTTCTTTGTCAGGCGGCCTCACAGTTCGGCTCACGATCAAGTGTTGTATGAAATCGTCCAGGGCGTCTTCTTTAACTGGTTCCGCTGCACGGGACTTGGCGGGAGGGGAGGTGTCTGTAATCTGAAAGCATGCGGGTCGGGACTCTGGACATGCCGTGGAGGAGGCGGAAAGGGCTTGGCGTTTTGACTCGTGCTCGGCAGGGCAGGGGCCCTGATCTTTCAGCGCCTCTGGTGCCGTGCTGTTAGCAATCGCGGGAAGTTTCAGTCAGCGTTCGAGTGACGGAGTCACTGCTGCTCGGTCCCGGCAGGTGAACGCATGGCACAAGAGAGAGGTTTATCAAAGCCTTTGCCACATTCTGATTTTTGAGCTTGCACATGAAATTTGAGTGACTGGAGGCAGTCAGACTCTGAAGCATGCTTTCTTTTTAAACAATGTAATCTCAGCCTACAGCAGGGGTGTCCAGTTCTGCTCCTGGAGGGCCATTGTACTGCAAAGTTTAACTCTTGTCCCGATTAAACAATAGATTAAACAAACATGAGGTACTACTTGTGTAATCGGTGTAACTGCTTGAACTGGTTTCTCCAGCATGGGAGGTGGACACGCTAACAAGGACGTTAAAGACAGCAGCCGCTAGTGCCTCTTGAGGCCGGGGTAGTGAGGTTTACACGCACAGCTCTTACTAGCCTGCGTCCATTAATCTCACTCCTCTAAACCTCACCCCCAAATGGGTCACGGCACCAAATGAAACTGGTCCTACTCGGCTTGCTCCAAGCGGGATCGAACAGGTGTCTCCTCTTGAGGCTTGGGGAGTGAGGTTTATACACACAGCTCTTACTGGCCTAGGTCCATTAATCTCACTCCTCTAAACCTCACTCCCAACCGGGTCACAGCACCAAATGAAACTGGTCCTACTCGACCAGCTCCGAGCCGGATCGATTGCGACCGACGTCTCCTCTTGAGGCTTGGAGAGTGAGGTTTACACGCACAGCTCTTACTAGCCTACGTCCATTAATCTCACTCCTCTAAACCTCACTCCCAACCGGGTCACGGCACCAAATGAAACTGGTCCTACTCGACTCGCTTCGAGCGGGATCGACTGGCATCTCCTCTTGAGGCCTGGGGAGTGAGGTTTACACGCACAGCTCTTACTGGCCTACGTCCATTAATCTCACTCTTCTAAACCTCAATCCCAACCGGGTCACGGCACCAAATGAAACTGGTCCTACTCGACCAGCTGCCGAGGCGGGATCGAACTGGCGACCGACGTCTCATCTTGAGGCCTGGGGAGTGAGGTTTACACGCACAGCTCTTACTAGCCTACGTCCATTAATCTCACTCCTCTAAACCTCACTCCCAAACGGGTCACGGCACCAAATGAAACTGGTCCTACTCGACTCGCTCCAAGCGGGATTGAACAGGCGTCTCCTCTTGAGGCTTGGGGAGTGAGGTTTGCACGCACAGCTCTTACTGGCTTACATCCGATAATCTCACCCCTCTAAACCTCACTCCCAACCGGGTCACGGCACCAAATTAAACTGGTCCTGCTCAACTCGCTCCGAGCGAGATGCGAACCGGCATCTCCTCTTGAGGCCTGGAGAGTGAGGTTTACATGCACAGCTCTTAATGGCTTATGTCTTTTACACTAAGCATACTAAAAATTTCCAGGAGGAATGTTGAGGCAAGTGGGAGCAAGACTCAACAGTGGCCCTCCAGGAATGAGTTTGGACACCCCACCCCATCAGACCGTCCAATGCAAATAAGACGCACAGGGTGAAACAGTAGAGTCAGGACACACGTTGCAATTGGTGCTTCAAAAGAGGAAGAACATAAGGGAAATGAGAAAAGTGGTGGGGGCACATTCTAAACTTTATTAGTATGGCTCAAGAATATTAAGTAGTTGATGTAATGTTTGCCAAGTAATTGTAATTTACTGATAGCAATCAGATTGTCGTAATTAACTGATTCACAGGAAAGTCGGCACTCAAACTGTGTGACTCGTATGTTCAACAGAGCACAACCGTTACAGTTCACTTTTTAAGCCACTTTGGATCAAGAAGTAAAGTAAACTAAAATAAAGTATGAGCCATATCATTTGGTTCTTTCTTGGTCTTTTCCCCCTCTACACTCCAATTGTTTCCAGTCTCTTTTCCTAATGTCCAGTGAAGGTGAAAAAAAAAATCCTGTCAAAAATATCACAAAATAAAATTCTCATTCATGTTTCCATAGGGATTTAAAAAAATAGCTCTGAGATGAATCAACATTGGAAGGTTTTATTTAAAAAAAATATAATATGTTGATAATGTTGATAAAAATATAATATGCTGAGTTCTTCCTTCATACATGAATGACATATCTTTCTCAATCCAATTTCTTCCCACAGTCTCTCATACACTAATACAGATCAGTCACGTGACGCCATTAATCACCCAGTCCATCTAGACGTATGACTACTGGACCAAGGACAAAAGAAAGATCATTTACTAACATTAGGACAGGCTGATCGTTCACATCTTATGCAGGAGCTCGGCGCCGGTCCCAGGTGTGCCGTAAGAAGCTCTATTTTAAGCTCGGCTCTTTCCCCAGCGGCCCGCGCGGGCCCTTGTGTTAGAAGCACATAAAAAGCATGTTGACTCACTGTAATAAACTAATGCAAATTGTGCAATGGCGTGAAGGATTGCACAATAAAGATCCATACATCACTGCGCATGGAGGTCTGGCGGCTGTACACAGCGCAACACGCCGCCTACTAATTCACCACTAATTTACTGTGAAGCATAAAAGTAGTTATTTTTTCATTATCTATAGTTCCGAGCCAAAAACGATCCCCATCTCAGATCGCTGGAGCATGTTTGTAGAGCTTCACGAACAAACATTTGCTTTTGGGTTTGTGCATCGACTGTGACAATTGGAGCTGATATATCCTTAGGAAATGTCAGTGGATTCAATCAAAACACTTCCATCGGGGTCTGGAAGGGGGTGAAATTCAGTAAGAGAGAGAGACAGACAGAAAGATTGAAAAATATGCATCCGCAGCCCTATGTTCCAGAGTTGTTTATGAACTCTGTGCAGTCGGTGGGCCATTTTATATCGGAGAAAAACTGAGGGGTTTTTTTTAGCAGCAGCACTGTCACACATGGCTCATCCATTTCAGACAGTCTCAGCACCCCATCAGTACTCCAAAAGGTCTAATGTCATGCCACACGGCCCCTGAATATCTGATCTGGGCCGCTGGCTCCTACACGCTTCTTTGCTCCAGCGCTCTCTTATTTATGTTTGCTGCGAGTGGCCTGAATGTATTCTTCAGGGTAGCAGAAATAGAAGTGCAAGGACAGCAAAATGGTGTTGACCTCTTGTTCTGGGGCTCCAGGAAGCCAAAACTTCTTCAATGTGGAGAGAGATTTGAGAAAGCCCTATTGAATTGTCAGAGCCCACCGCAGACAGGTCTTTTGATCCATAAAGAAACAAAGGCACTTCAGGGGGCTGAACCCTTGGTGTGTCTCAACCAAAAAAAGGGAAAATTCAGCTTTTACACAGAACTACAAAACAGAAAGCAGTCACAGTGCTAAATAAAACACAGCCAACCAATGTGAACAATAGACAGTAAAAATGCAGTAAGTACAGACTTAGAGCATTTTTAAACACTCAATATCTGTATGCTGGGTACGAAACTGATTTGATGGGCACGTGTAACAGTGGGTACTTTCAGACTACACTGGTCCTGTTGAATGGTTTTGATTCACCAAAAAAACGGTTCATAAAAGACATTAATTTGGGAATTGGGCTGCATTGATCCCTGTATATTTTTAGGTTTTATTAACTAAAATACAAGTTTAAGAGTCATTTCTTCAGGAATCAGACTGCCCAGTTCATTTTTGAATCCCTAATAAGAATCAGCCATTCAGTAACTTGACTATATTGTCACTGTATATTGTTTTTTATTTATGTATTAAAAAAGAAAAAAAAACAGGCTACTATCAGTCATTCACTCAGGAATCAGACTGGTCATGCTGTTTTCTGATTCATAGTTTTGATTAATTCGATAAAAGGGTTCATTTTTATTCTCTAATTAAAATCATTAGTTCAGAAACCAGACTATGTAGCTTCACTATATGATTTTGATTCACTAAAAACAATAGGCCCATAAGAGTCAATCGTTCAGTAATCAAACTACATAGTCATACGGAAGGCTTTTGATTCACTAAAAATGGCTCAAAAGAATTAGTTATTTGGGAATCAAATTACACTGGTTGTGCTGTTTTTGATTCGCACAATTTAACTTGTTTTAACAAAACTGAACAATTGAACCAAACGCATGCATTTGGTAATTACACTATACAGTCAGTGTGTTTTTGATTGATTCAATCAGCTCTTAAGAATCATTTATTCAAGAACTGCACCACACTGGTTGTGCTCGGTTTCTGATTTCCTAAAAAGAACCAGCCAATAAGACTCTTTTTGCTTCACTATAAAAGAACAATCTCATAAGACTCATTCATACAGGAATTGAATTGGACACATGGGTTCAAAGTTGTTATCACATTTTATCAAACCTTTTTTTAAAAGTGACATGTGAAGGACAAGTACAGTAAGTAACCCATTCACGGAATTTGTCCTTACCCAAGGACATTTAACCTAACCCAAGTTAGAGCACATGCATTAAGAGCATTGAGTAGTGAACACACATACACACATTCAGAGCAGTGGGCAGACATTTTTTGCTGTGGCGCAAAAAATCCAACCCGCAAGCTTCGGGCTACCAGTCCAACTCTCTAACCATTAGGCCACAACGGGTAGTTTTACAGCACCCATACTACTTTAACCCTTAGGGGTCTGGGGTGTTCTCTGGGTCCTGGAGGTGTACTGACATGCTCTGACATTTGTGCTTTTTTCTGTTACTTGTGACATTTTCATGGCTTAAGTATTATTACATTGTATTCAGTACAAACTCTGCTACAATAATATGTCAGCAGCATGTATGTAAAATGTTGTAGTTTTGAGATAATGACGTTCATACGTGGTTTGTGAAAAAAAAATTGTGAGCTAGTATCGCCGGCAATAAAGTGGACCCCAGGGGGTTAATAAGTAGCTTGTCAAGTTACATATTTAAAATAACTTCACACACACACATATGTGAACATTTCACCTGCACTCTGCTGACTGGGTCCTTCTTGATCCACTTGATGACGGTCTCATAAACCAGCTCTTCTGCCTTGGTGTTCAGGCTGTCATTGGATAGGTAGTTGATCAGGTCTTCTTTGGAGACGCTGAGGATTCTCGTCCTGTCCCGCCACATCAGGGAAGTTCTGCAGGGCGAAGGCCTTGGCCATGTTGTGTAGCTCCGTGCAGCACATAGCCTCGGCCATGGCCAGAACCCCCAGGCAGTTTGCGGCAGTCAGCTGCTTTTCTGAAGGAGAGAACAAGAGAGGTGCACACATCCATAAAAGATCACAGCACAGAGGGGATGAGGGCTCTAGCAAAGCTATCTGTGCTGTACTGTACATCTCGAGGCTCCAGAAAGGGGCCCCTGCTTAAGGCAATCCAGAGACAACAGAACAAATAAACTGAGCTCACGGCAGTGGGTTGGGTGCCCACGGATTAGAATGGCAAGGTGAAGCTCTTCTTTAGTCCCGCTGAGTCACGACTTAAAGTATTTGACCAAGCAGGTCCAAAGGTCCATGTTTTAAACAAGGCAAGTGTCTTTTTGTAAGTGGAGAGCCCTACTTTACACCGCAAGAGCAGAATATGAGTCTGACACTTGTGTTGTGGTAAATGAATCTAAGTCTGGATTGCCAGTCTGAGTGTTTTCTTAAGAGTCTCTTTGCGAATTCGAATCTGAAAAGAATAATTAAAGCTGCAGTCTGTGACTTTTAGTGCTCTAGTGGTTAATAAACAGAGCAGCGTGTGTCTTGTGGAAGAATTCAACCTGATTCAGATAAACATAATAAATGTGGACCGCATGACACCACTGTGACATGACATCGGTGTGACTGTGCTGGTCTTACGCAACCCAATTTGTCTCCAAAATAAAACATAAGAGAACAAATTGTTGTAAAAATGGTTCAGTGAGCGTCTGGTGGAGGCAGATGGGCTTTTATTATGTCTGTGTCTTTTGGAGGCAGGCCTGCAGCGTGCCATCATCAATAAGCCAAATGGGACACTCGTCTTCTTCCACTCCCGGAGGAAGGAAAAAATTATTATTTTTTAGGTGAGGATTCAGCCAGAGGCCATAAATGGCGTGCCGCAGAGCGAGGCTTATGCCCGGCCTGGCATGAGTGTATAGACACGCTCTGAAGTTTCTGAGTCAACGGTGGTGTGTGTGGCATTACAAACAGCAGCGCCCAGCACTAACACATGGGCTGCACCTCGTATCAATATCATTTCAGCTGATGTAACCTCTTTTTCTAAAACACGCTCTGGTGATATTGGAATTCCCAGACTATGTGCCGTATAGTTCGGGACTGAGATATATTTCCAAACGTGTGCTCCCCTTATTTCAACACTCCCCTGCTAGACTTAATCAATTGTTTTGTACTTTAGTAACTTTGACATGCAATCCGTTTATTTATTTTGTTTGCCCAAAGGCACAAACTAATCTTCAATGCATTACACTGACTTTCATTTGTTGGGGTCTTAGACACATAAGTCCAAACATACTTTGAACCACTTCTGCAGGCTAGAAAGAAACAAATCAATACGGGATCTTATTGCAGGATCAAATGGCCATTTAAAAACAAAAGTTTGTCCGCATTCTTAAAATGTGCAGCATATGAATTGCACAAACCTCAGCAGCATGACTCTTTCATTAGTTACCATTCGCTGAACCACTTCTGAGCTGCTCCGCTAGCATTATGCATGAGTAACTAAGAGCACTTTCATGTATTTTTTATGACATCTAACAGATTTCAACATTTGTTTTCTTTTTGTTACAAAGAAAGTCACAATAAAAGCATCTATAAAACTTTTTTCACCATGTTTTCATATTTTTTGGTTCAAATGCCTTTTTATTATTTTACCTTCATCCTTCACATAGATTTTCATATTTTAAGACTGAACGTCTGGGACAAGGGAAAGCAATAAATAATAAAAATATATATGATAAAACTATTTTAATACTGAATGATTGTGTGAAAAAACGTATATAAATTTTTCAGGATTATTTGATAAATAGAAATTTCAAAATAATTCACAGTGAAGAAACTATACTTTGTCTATACTCATACTTTCTCCGTCTGTACTCGTACTTTCTCAGTCTGTTACTCGTACTTTCTCCGTCTGTGCTCAGTTGATTTCTCCATTCTGTCTTGATACTTTCTCGTCTGTATGGTACTGTCTCGTCTGTATTCATCTTCTCCATCTGTACTTCGTACTTTTCGTATGTACTCGTACTTTCTCAGTCTATTCACGTACTTTCTCCGACTGTACTTGTTACTTCTCTGTCTAAACTTTCTACTTTCTCTGTCTGAACTTGTACTTTCTCCGTCTGTACTTGCACTTTCTCTGTCTGAACTCGTACTTTCTCCGTCTGTACTCATACCTTCTCCGTCTGTACTCGTACTTTCTCCGTCTATACTCAGTACTTTCTCCGTCTGTACTCATCTTTCTCCGTCTGTACTTCGTACTTTCTGTCTGTACTCGTACTTTCTCCGTCTATATCTCGTACTTTCTCCGTCTGAACTCGTACTTTCTCAGTCTGTACTTGTACTTCATTCCATCGTACTCTTCTCTGTCTATACTCGTACTTTCTCCATCTGTACTTGTACTTTCTCTGTCTGAACTCGTACTTTCTCAGTCTCTGTACTTCGTACTTTCTCCATCTGTACTTTCTCTGTCTATACTCGTACTTTCTCCGTCTGTACTTGTACTTTCTCTGTCTGAACTCGTACTTTCTCAGTCTGTACTTGTACTTTTCTATCTGTACTTTCTCCGTCTATACTCGTACTTTCTCCGTCTATACTTGTACTTTCTCCGTCTGTACTTGTACTTTCTCTGTATGATCTGGTACTTTCTCAGTCTGTACTTGTACTTTCTCCGTCTGTACTTGTACTTTCTCCCGTCTGTACTTGTACTTTCTCAGTCTATACTCGTACTTCTCCGTCTGTACTCGTACTTTCTCCGATCTGTACTTCGTACTTTCTCCGTCTGTACTCGTACTTTCTCCGTCTATACTCGTACTTTCTCCTTCTATACTTGGTACTTTCTCCGTCTGTACTCGCACTTTCTCCGTCTACTACTGGTACTTTCTCCGTCTATACTTCAGTTCTTTCTCTGTCTATACTCATACTTTGTCTATCTCGTACTTTATCCATCTGTACTTCGTACTTCCTCTGACTTTACTTCGTACTTCGTACTTTCTCCGTCTATACTTCGTACTTTCTCCGTCTGTCTCATATTTCTCAACGTCTTTCGTACTTTCTCCAACTGTCTTCGTACTTTCTCCGTCTATACTCGTACTTTCTCTGACTGTACTTGGTACTTCGTACTTTCTCTGTCTATACTCGATTTTCTCTGTCTATACTTCGTACTTTCTTCGGTCTGTACTCGTACTTTCTCCGACTATTCTTGGTACTTTCTCTGTCTATAATCGTACTTCTCTCACGTCTGTACTCGTACTTTCTCTTGAGCTGTACTTCGTACTTCGTATCTTTCTCCGTCTATCTCGTACTTTCTCCAGACTGTACTTCGGTACTTTCATACTTTCTCTGTCTATACTCGTACTTTATCTGTCTATACTCGGTACTTTCTCCATTCTATATTCGTACTTTCTCCGTCTATGCTCGTACTTTCTCTGTCTATAATCGTACTTTCTCCATCTGTACTCGTACTTTCTCTGACTGTACTCGATACTTTCGTACTTTCTCCGTCTATACTCGTACTTTCTCCGTCTGTCTCATAATTTCTCAGACTGTACTCGTTCTTTCTCTGATTCTATCTCACATACTTTCTCAGTGTGTACTTGGTACTTTGCGTACTTCTCTGTCTATACTCGTACTTTCTCTGTCTATACTCGTACTTTTTCCGTCTATACTCGTATTTCATCCGTCTATACTTGAGCTTTCTCTGTCTATACTCATACTTTCTCCATCTGTACTCGTACTTCGTACTTTCTCCGTCTATACTCGTACTTTCTCCGTCTGTACTTCGTACTTTCTCTGACTGTACTCGGTACTTTCTCCGACTATACTCATACTTTCTCCGTCTGTACTCGTACTTTCATACTTTCTCTGTCTATACTCGTACTTTCTCTGTATATACTTGTACTTTCTGGGTGCCTACATGCCATCTGAACTTCTTCCATATTTGGTATTGATCGGAATAATCAGTGCTGGATGAGATTGAGACATTGGGTTTGACATTTCAATGCAATTGTCCTCTGACCTTTATCTAAATGAAAGAATACATCATCCTGCAGAAAGAGGAAATGTAGCTTGTTCGTGACCTCATCTGATGGATGTTGGGATCCTTTGAGTTACGTACCTAAGAAAGACACGCAGACTTTGCAGAAGGTGTTAAACTGGAACTTGTTGGCGGCCTCCAGCAGGGTTTTGGCGTTGGCCGAGTGGATGACCAGCGAGCCGATGTAGACGAACTCCCAGCAGCAGCTCCAGAACATCTGCACCAATGTTAGTCATTTTTAGCTCCAGCTTCTCTCCAGTCCCCGTCTCTCTCAGACGACCTGACGACGCACACGCACACAAACGTACACCAAACACACAAATACAGAGGTCATGACCTGAAAGGAAAGCCTAATGGCATACCCACAATCCATTACAGGATGATTCTGTGCCTTTTCCATTTTGATAATTTAAATACATTTTAAAGGTATATTTCACCCAAAGATTTATTTTATTTTAAATTATCCCATAATTCACTCACCCTCAAGCCATACTATGTATATATGACTTTTTTTTCAGCCCAACACTTCCTGAGTTATATCTGAGTAAAATATCCTGGTTCTTCAAAGCTTTATAATGGGAGTGAATAGAGTTTTTGAAGCTCCAAAAAGCGTCCATATTTGTATATCCAAACATCCATATTTATAATTTTATAAACTGGCTTATAATCATTGGCTTTCGATAACAGCCGATTCACGGAGTCTAGTTCCGGCGGAAGAGTGACCTCTGACCCCTTTTTGTAGCTTCAAAATCTCATTTACAATTCCTCCCATTATAAAGCTTGGAAGAGCCAGGATATTATTTATATAACTCAGATCTGTTCGGCTGAAGAGGAAAGTCAGATACACTTAGGAAGGCTTAAGGGTGAGTGAATTATGAGATCATTTTCATTTATGGGTGAACTGTCCCTTTAAAGTAGGTGTCGGAAAGATTTTAAATATTATATCAGATATATAATGTGTTCAAGTGTAAATAAAATGCATTGTGCTATCTACAGGGCAAACAAATACATTTTAATATATTTGGGGGGTTAAAGGGATAGTTCTCCCTAAAATGAAAATTAAGTCATCATTTACTCACCCTGCTGTTTTTCTAATGCATATGACATTCTTTCTTTTCAGAACACAAAAGGAGATTGTTTATCTTAAATTAAAATATGACAAATTTTTATATATAGATATATATACTTTTTTTTTCATTTCACTTTTTTACATTTTCAATATTTTTTAATAAATAATTATTCCAATTAACATTTTAAATAATGTTTGTATTTATATAATACAAGTATTATTTTAAAATTTAATAATAGACATTTATAAATGTAGATTCTTATAGATTATTTTATTATTATATAAAAAAATAGGGAGAATATGTTAAAAAAAAATAGAGTAAAAACAACTTTTTTCAGTACTGCACTATCAACTTAAATATACACAGAATAAAGACAAATTGTACAAAATTTTGGATTGGACATTAAAAATATGAATGTGAAATAGAAGTAGAAAATATCCTTCTCAAGACAGAAAAATATATAAAATACAAAACTCTCTATTAACAGAAAAAGTTGCCACTAGTTATGCATTGTTTATCTTTTTTCTTTCATACACGAAAGGCATCAGTTTTGTAGAACGACCCTACAGGAAAAGCATTAAGCACAGATACAATACATTTGGTTTCTTGCATCTGAAATTAATCACAATCTGAATCAAAGAATGAAAGACTGTTTTTATGACACATTATCATGGCATGCTTTAAGGACGGGCGCAGGTGGCGCACACATAATGCACAGAAAGAATGACGGGGAGAAAGACATGGATGGGGGAGGAGGGCTGATACGCAATCTGCCTGTCCGCATGGAGCGATTGCACAGTAAACTGACGGAGATGGAAAGCGTTTCATTACGTTAATAAGATCCGATCCCGGCACCCCGAGCACATTCACGTTCACATGACCTCTCAGTATCTGTGTGTGAGACTCTGAGCCCTGGGTTACCTGCCTGCTCATGTCTTTCACATGCGATTGCCCTGATCACTTCAAATGTAATAATTCCCAGGGGGGGATGGGGAATGTGAATAATGAGCAGCATCAGGGTTTTATGCTCTGCAGTGAAACGATAATCTCCTGAAGGTCAAGGGCAGGAGGAGTGAAATGAATAGCCACGCAGCCACTGATTGTGTTTTAGTGTTGGCTGAAGATGTGTACAGTCACCAGATAACTGCCAGGCGACCAGACGGAAAGCCGATATACATGGAAAGGCCATTAGGTGACAATGAGGTGATTTCTAGATATTTGTCTTGGCTCAGTATCCAGTTACTGTGATGATCTGCCTGCAGGTTTTCAATGAAACGGTCATTTCAGGGGAATATTTTTCAGCTCAATTTATTGATTGCACTGCTGGCCATTCAATCTAGCGTTACAAATTAGCTTTAAACGTGATGGTGAGCTGTCTAAGTTTCATGCAATCTAAAATCATCTTCCCACTGTTCCCGGAGAGTGAAAACTCTCTTCGAAATGATGCAATGGTTTAACAACATAAAGTGTCTAAATGCTCCAGCAATCAAAAACAAGCAGCTGGGAATGCCAGTGTTTTCGAAGGCAAAATATTTCATCACATTTTCAGCTTCTTACATGGTTTGAGGAATTTTTTTTTTAAGATAAACTGTCCTTTTAGTCTCCAACTGGATGCAGTGCATATCACACACACAAATAAAAATGGCAAACACTATAAAAGTAATAATTACACTATATTAGCATTGTCAGTAGTCTGTTTACTACTAAAAAGTGCACTTTCATGAATTTAAAGCTTATGGAGTTTGCTTACCCCCATGTCATCCAAGATGCCCATGTCTTCTTTCTTCAGTCAAAAGAAATGAAGGTTTTTGATTGAAAACATTCCAGGATTTTTTCTATATAATGGACTTCAATGGGAACCAAACGGTTCAGGGTCCAAATGAGAGCTTCAGTGCAGCTTCAAAGGGCTTTAAACGACACCAGACGATGAATAAGGGTATTACCAGGACCCTTCGAGTCATGACTCGGAAAAAAGATTTGTTCATTTTGATGAACGAATTTGAACAGGAGAGTCACAAACGCTCATCACAGAACAGAGCAAGGCGAGCATTTGTGCTTATAAAACTTAAACTTTTTTATTTATTTTTTAAATGACTGATTGTTTCGCTTGATAAGACCCTTATTCATCGTCTGGTGTAGTTTAAAGCGAGTTGAAGCTGCACTGAAACTCTCATTTGGACCCTGAACCGTTTGGTTCCCATTGAAGTCCATTATATGGAGAAAAATCCTGGAATGTTTTCATCAAAAACCTTAATTTCTTTTCGACTGAAGAAAGAAAGACATGGACATCTTGCACTGACGTGGGGGTGAGTAAATTATCAGCAAAAGTTTTTTAAAAGTGAACTACCCCTTTAAACTATACAACTATAACACACAACGTAACTATCTAAGAGACTGGCACTTTTGGGAAGTAATAAACAAAAACAAAAGGTAATTTTAACATTTGCAGTACATAATTGTATTGGTTAGCTACTTGGTTGTTTATTTAATATAATAATAAATAAAATCTAATTAATGCTGTCAAATTGATTAATCGCGATTAATCTATTCTAAAATAAAAGTTTGTGTTTATATAATATGTGTGTGTGTATATATACAGTACACACACACATAATATACAGCGTATATACACTACCGGTCAAAAGTTTAAGATTGGTAATTTTTTTTATGTTTTTAAAAGAAGTTCTTCTGCTCACCAAGGCTGCAATTTTTTGGTAAAAAATACACAAAAAACACAGTAATATTGTGAAATATTATGAACGATTTAAAATGATTTTTTTTATGTTAATATATATTAAAATGTAATTTATTCCTCTGAAAAAAAGCTGAATTTTCAGCATCATTACTCCAGTCTTCAGTGTCACATGATCCTTCACAAATCACTCTAATATGATGATTTTATGCTCCAAAAACATGTATGATTATTATCCATGTTGAAAACAGTTTTTTAAATTTTTTTTCAGGATTCATCTACAGTGAATGCGCGTTGTTCACACTCTGTATTATGGCCAAGCATGCACGCTTAAAATAGCATCTGAATATACGCGAATCGCGTCACTGACTTTAGACCAGGTTTTTTCTGGTCATTGGCGCAATTGTTTTCTGGAACTGCAAAATAGCACCAGGGATTGTTTGCGCCAACACGCCTCCTTTTTGCGCCAACCCGCCCAGGAAGTGCAAGTTCATTTGTTAGTTTACCGACGTGCGTCTGTGGAGGAAAAAAGCCCGCTTTGTGCGAGTGCAAAATAGGAATGATAAATGCGTCAGTGTATAAAGTCATTTTCGCCGGGTGCAAGATAGAGCCCTATATGTTAGTTCTGGATCCCTCAAAACTCATTATTGTGAAAGAAAAAAAAATCATGGGGGAAGTAAACAACAATAACATTTTAGGGCCAACTACTTCTCGAATGTGGCCTGAGAAGATCCCATCTTCCAGGTGAAAACACACTGAGTAATTTGAACACAATACTGGCGTAACTTTTGGCAACAATGACACGTAACCTGTTGAAGACTACGGCAGCTAAAGAAAATGTGACGGGAGGATACACAGACACACTGACGGACAGGGTGAAGACGTGTGGAGGATGGTGACGGTGAAGAAGAGAGAGTAAGAGAGAAGGGGACGTTAGTTCTGCCACAGGACGCCAGCAGCCATTCTTCTGGTGTTCCATGACTGACCCCCCACCAAACCTAAACAAAGTCCCCGGTGTCATTTGCACTGTCAGCGTGGCCCTGTGCATGAACATAGGAGTGCGTAGGGTGTCATTAGTCTCCAATGATTGAGTACTTGAGGGAGGAGAATGTGCAATTACGCCCCTGGAACTACAGCTGAAAAGATTAAGAAACGCCACTCCCTCCTGAAAAGCAAAAAAAAGCCAGAGTTTGTTATTGTTGTCCTCTCTAATTGCCGTGGCGATAGGTTTTCAGGATAATAGAATGGGATGTTGGTCCTCAGGGTTAAGTTATGGAGGTGATAGAGAGGAGAAGGGGGGTAAGAACGGAAAAAGACAGAGGAAGAAATAAAACAAAAGCATGTTCATCAACCAGGTCAATTAGTGCAATCTGAATCGGCTGGAGTAGCAATTTGCTTTGTCTGAGCACTTTTATTATGGAAATCACTCTGGCTTTGGAGAGAGGTGCATATTTAGGGAGCTGCTGATTGCAAGCGTTGTTTTTCAGCAAGATGGAGAGAGCGAGAGACAGCAAGCGAGAGAGAGAGAGAGAGAGACATCATGTCTGAGAGCGATAGAGCAGAGAAAGTGTTTTAAAAAAATGAGCATCTATTATTTTTCTCACTTTAAGTGCCATTTTTTCAGCATTAGCAGCCAACATGAGGATGAGGATGATGGGAGATGGCCACATGGTGCATGTGTGTGCAAACGCAGATTATAAATTAGCTGGGGGACGACCAATAAAGCTGCTGGCTAGTGTTGACTCTTAACGTATTTAACCACACACACAAAGACAAATATTAATTGAAAATATCTGCAGCTCATTTTATCTGTCCTTTGCCAGTGAGGATTTAAAAATCTATGCTTGTTTCACAATAATTATCTTAAGTTCATGTATGTTTCCAGAGAGAAATGTCTCACGGGGCTATAGCGTTATGTGGTGCTAATTTTGGTGCTAAAGGACAGTGGGGTAAGATGTGTCACACATTTAATAAAGTACATCATTTTTGTCACAAGCCCACATTTAGAAATAGCCCGTTACATACAGATTGTTTTTGTTTTGAATCCGAATATATATATATATATATTTTTTAGGGCTGTCAAACGATTAATCGCGATTAATCGCATCCAGAAATAAAAGTTTGTGTTTACATAATATATGTGGGTGCACTGTGTATAATTATTTTGTAATAAATAATTATAAATATATATACTGTAACTACACAAACATGCATGTATATTTAAGAAAAAAATATTATTTAGATTAAAATATTTATTAAAAATAATTATTTATTAATTAAATATAATTATTTATTAAAATATTTATATTTATATATAATATAAATTATATATAAATCTATATACAGTATATACATGAAAATATTTCGTAAATATATACAAGAATGTGTGTGTATTTATATATATATATATAAAATAATTATACACAGGGCACCCACATATATTACATAAACACAACTTTTATTTTGGATGCAATTAATCACGATTTTATATATATATATATATATATATAACTACAATTCAGGTTAAATAAATTTTCTGTAAAAGCTAAATTATGCATATATATATATATATATATATATATATATATATATATATATAAGACTATAATCAAAATAAGACTTCAAGACTTAAAACTTTTTGACATTTGACGGGTAGATTTGTTGTTTTTGAGAGTTTAGATTTCTAAGGCTGTACGTTACAGATAATTTCTTTTCATTTCAGTTGACGGCAAACATACTGCTATATAATTAGGAGTATTAGTTATACATCATTTCATCTCATTTCTGCTTGCCTAGAGGACGACTCCAGTAAAATGTGACACAGTTTACCCCCACTCTCTCCCATGTGCCATTATTTTTAGCACAGCACTGATGCAAAACTAATACTAAGTCTGAAAGAAAAATCTACAGATATAGATCCCAAAAAGCATGATAGAAAAAATAAATAAAAAAATATTTAAAAAGTCTACTTTTTGGAGGTTCGGAGAGAAAGTTGTGCAGTGGAGAATCATAACAGCATGAAATATGAATGAAGGAGCATACTGTGGAACTTCATTACTGTATATAAACTTCAACCTTCCCTGAAAACCCCAGAAAGTGACTTTCCTCCAGTGCAGGAGGTAATCGTGCCTTCATAGAAGTCGACTGTCAAACCCCACGGGATTAATGATCTCCCACTGTTCTCTGAATGAAGCCTTGCTCCTTCCTCGCACTTGTGACGCCAAATCTACTGTAAAACAAATGCGCGGTCTTATATAAATAAATAAATAAAGAGTGTGGTGTCAAAGCTACTTTGAGCTAGCCAAGTTTCACATTACACGCATTCGCTGACGGCTTGGTGCATTTGCACTACCCATAAATTAAAGTGGCACCAAGCATACTTATTGAAAATCCGGAGGGGAAAATGGAATTACTGAGGGCAATCCGTCTCCGCGCTCCACGCGGCAGACGCTAAAGGGGAGGGTAATGGCTTTTTTCCTTCCCGTGGCCGAAGGGGGAGCGTGTGTGCACATTTAGGAGGTGCATTATATCCTTCAGGTGGCATGTTCTCTCCACACCTCTCAGATGAGCTTAATGCCACAGCGCAAGCGCTAAAAATAGCTTGTGGCTCGGGCGACAGCGAGAAAAGGAAACAATGTTCCAACTCGTAAATCAGGGCATGGCATTGTGAATTGATATTATATAATATACTCTTACATCAAATTGTGTAAATAGGATTTAGAAATGAATCTTCCCACCAAAATCGTGATAACATCACCTGAAGGAAAACTACTGTCGTACAAAATTCATTATATTAAAGCACCGACTGCCTTTAAATTCGTGAGTGTGGGTTTTAATTGAATTGGCCACACCCTACAGGAAGTTGAATTGGACTTTGAATTGGTTTGACAGGAAGTGGAATTTACTGATAATCAATGTTGTGGGTAATGCATTACAAGTAACATGAGATGTAATCAGATTACTTTTCCAAGTAACTAGAAATGCAGTACTTTTAAAATTTACATTAAAATATCTGAGAAACTTTTTCAAATATATTTCGTAACAAAAGTTACTTTGATTTCATATTTATTGATTGGCACCTCATCTATCTATCTTATCTGTCTGTCTGTCTTATCTTATCTGTCTGTCTGTCTTATCTGTCTGTCTGTCTGTATTATCTATCTATCTGTCTGTCTGTCTGTCTGTCTGTCTGTCTGTCTGTCTGTCTATCTATCTATCTATCTATCTGTCTGTCTGTCTGTCTGTCTGTCTGTCTGTCTGTCTGTCTGTCTGTCTGTCTGTCTGTCTGTCTGTCTGTCTGTCTGTCTGTCTGTCTGTCTGTCTCTCTGTCTGTCTGTCTGTCTGTCTATCTATCTATCTATCTATCTATCTATCATACTACCTACCTACCTACCTACCTACCTACCTACCTACCTACCTACCTATCATCTATCTGTCTGTCTGTCTGTCTGTCTGTCTGTCTGTCTGTCTGTCTGTCTATCTGAATTTTATTTCAAGGGTCATGGGTCAGAAAATTGGGGTCAATTTTGGTCCCACTAGACTTTTTGCTCGTTTCATTTTCATTCAAATGCATGTTAACGTGGAAGAAGCTCAACTATGTGCGAAGGCGTTGTAAATTCATATAGAGAAAAAAAACAACGACATGTGATTAATAGAGAATGTAAATATCGCAGATTAAACACCTGACTCAATACAAGGAATACAAAGTCAAAAGCTACTGTATGTAGTGCACATAGATTTGTGGTAAAAATACGCTCGCGGGTGAACGCTCGCGGGTGAAAATGTAAAAATATTTTATCGGATGTGCCTTTCGTTTACATGGCGACGGCATTTTTGAGGTTTAAAACGCAAAAAAGTGAAACCACCCTCCAGAGTGGAAATCTTAAAAACGCTCCACCGTCACGTTCCCGTGTAAACGGTAAAAACGCAAAAGTCTGCTTGACAGTGAAGGTTGTACGCAGGCACGAGGACTTGGTGTTGCTGTAGTATGCACTCCTAGTTTCTTAGACATTTGCGTCACCATTTGCACGCGAATTTCCCACACAAAACGCTTGCCTAAACGCAGAATAAAAAAATGATGACGCAACGCCACTTTTGCGTTTTCTCTTCAGAATCGTTTCCGTGTAAAATTAGCCTAATAAACAGTTTATTGTCTAAATAATTCTCACCCCACATTTTCAGCCTTTTTCGGTTGGTAATATGCCATATTGGGCAAGTAAAATGAGTAGCAAATACCATTTCATGTTGATTTTAAGGAATTGCGCTTCAAACTCAGCAGGTTCATGCCCAGGTGAGGGTGACCCAGATACTGGAGACGTACTGCGATCACAAATCTGCTCTTTTACCACTTTGCCCTTGAGCGTGGCACTCAACCCGAGGATGCTCAGAGGAAACTATTTTTGCTATTCAGCGTGCATAAAAGCGCTTTGAATAAAAACGGATCTGTGAAATGACAAGACATTTAAAAAATATTAATAGACGTAAGAAGAAAAATTCCAAAAACAGGTACGTTTTCCAATGCAGGCCCATAAGTTGAGCTATAACAATGATTTCGTGAAGCAATGAAATCCTGTATGAATTTCAGAGCTGAGGTTAATCTATGGACAACGCCTGCCAACACATGTGTCCTTCAGTCTGATATCACCTAACAATCACGCAAGGTCAGTGACAGCAGGCGGATCTTAAAGGGACGTGTGTGCGCATCTACACAGTTAACGGGTGTTTCTACAATCAGTTGAATAGAGGCGTGGGGACAGCAAGTTCTGCCAACTGGACCGAGGCTATGAATTGTGAATGTGAATAGCCAGCAACTATGCCAAGAAAAATGAAGGCCATCAAGGGCCAATTGCATAAACACAACCATTATGTTAAGACGGTGTCTTAGATCTAGTAAAACCAAGCAGTTATTCAAGGGGAAGTCAGTCAGTCTTACGTTTCGGTATCACATTAGGCCAATCTATGCTTTTATGCAACTAACTTCCAAAAATTATAAACAGTTACAGTATAACTGTACAATTATAAACAGTTATAAATTATAAATATTAAAAAAATAAATAAATCAAAGTTCACACTAACTAATGCATAAAGAGTGCTGGAACTAACAATGCTAATAACTATTTTTTTATATATATATAATGTGACAGTAGCACAAATGTAAATAAAAAGTGCATCTTTTGTAGAAACAAGCTATATTTTGCATGTTCGTTGTATTTACGGTATATTACACTGTATTGTCAATTAACCGAGAAAGCTGAGCTAATCAAATGTGCACTTATATTTGAATTAAAAAAATACAAAATAAAAAATCCCAGATTTGAAAATCAATACTAGTGTGCCATTGTCTGTAGTGAAATAAATACAGAAACATTTTATTTTTATAACAATAAAATCTTTATATATGGCTTGTTTTTGTTTTATTGCTTAAATTTACCTTTTCCAAATGCATTATCTTTTGCTCACCAAGGCTGCATTCATTTTTGATAAATAATATATTTATGAAGATAATTTAAAATAACTGTATTTATTTAAAAGTTTAACAGTGAAAAATAAAAAAGAATAGAAATATTTTGCAACATTATAAATGTATTTATAGTCACTTAAAATCAATTTTGCGTTAATGTCTTTAATAAAATCATTCTAACACTAAACTTTTGAATGGTAGTATGTGTGTGTATAATGCTATGTACAGTATGTACACACTTTTACAAAAAAATAAATATATAAATATATATATATATATATATATATATATATATACATATATATATATATATATATATATATATATATATTTATATATTTATATATATATTTATATGTATATATATATATATATATGTATATATATATATATATATATATATATATATATATATATATTATATAATATATATATATATATATATATATATATATATATATATATATATATATATATATATATATATATATATATATATATATATATATATATATATTATATATAATATATATATATATATATATATCATATAAATATATATATATAAATATATAAATATATATATATATATATATTATATATTATATATATATATATATCATATAAATATATATATATATAAATATATAAATATATATATATATATATATTATATATTATATATATAATATATATATATATATATATATATATATATAATATATATAATATACATACATACATACATACATATATATATATATATATATATATATATATATATATATATATATATATATATGGATAGCTGTTTTTGTTAGTAACTTAAAGTTGTATGACTTGTATATCTTAGCTTTAAGGCCATCTATATGCTAGTGCAGTTTATTATACACTGACTGAAAATGGATTTAAAATGTACTGTTGTTTGTCTTCTGTGAAAACAAAACATTCAGATGTCTATTTGCGGTTTATCAAAAAAAAAGCCTCCAATATTTTGAGGTTCTAAAATTATTCATGAGCTTTTTAAATGATGAGTAGGCTGTAGTTTGAAGCTCGAACACTGATGATGAGATTCGAAACAAACACATTGAGAGGATGAAAGCGCTGAAAATGAATGAACAACACACACGCGCACACACACACACACTGCAATGCTGGAAAATGTGCTGCCAAAGAAATATTTTAATAATAAAAATAACAAAAAAGTGAGCTGGCAATGGATGCAGAAGAGTGTAATTTAGAAAAGCGAGGCAGTAAATGGCTCTGACCTGTGAAGGTAACCATTCAAGAGAAAGTTGCTCGGATCCTCTCATTGTTTGCGACTCTGAATGCGTTCAATGCACCCACCGTGAATGTTTAACATATGAATGGGAAACTTTTATGCCCTATGAAGACCATACGCTTTGCTGATAAAATGGCTGACAAAGCTCATCTCATAGTCAAAATGACAGACACCACATTGCTTTTGGAAGCACACACTTTCCAAAATGCCTAACATGGTATTTTTTTTTGGGGGGAGGGGGATGATTTGAATGCCTATTGTCGTTTTTAGTTTTTTTTAAAGATCCCTCAGTCATGGAACACATTCTCTGCTTTTAAAAATGGAAATTAATGCTCTAAAATGAGGGGAAGAAGAGGTAATAAAAAGGCAAGGATTGACCTTTTTCCCAATTCAAGATACATTCATTTGAGCGAAAAACGCGGAATGGCTGCTGGCCCTGTGATAGAAACCAAAGTCTTCCTACAAACCTGCAAGAGAGAAAAGAGGGAGGGAAAAAAATGACACAAATGCGCCCTATGAAAAGAACAGATTGGATCAACGGCTGGTGGGAAGGGAGGAAGGCAAACCTTTTCACCAGGTCCTTGAAATACAAGCTGCAGGAAGCTAGAACATTTTGGTGGACTTCAAATTCTTTGCCTTCAACTATAATTTTCAGGTCTGTAAACTCTTTCTCTCTGCGCTGCTGGTTCAACTCCTTCAACATCTCTGTAGAACAAAGAAGAAACAGACAATGCCAAACACGTTTAGAATTCAGATTTTTTGGGGAACAGATGCAACAACAAAAGCAGACAGTGGCAAAAATCACCACAGTGGAATACAGTAGATCAAAATCAGCAAATGCAACGCTTTATGGACACATTAGAAGCGACAATGCACATTAAACATCAAGCAGAATTATTCATATTAGAAGATGCAAAATAGTAACACACACAAGCTTTATTTCAAATATTCAGTTCTCAGGTCAGGAACTGAGCCGGCCTCAGTGTCAAACATCTCAAATATGCCAGAAATATTGATTTAATATCATATCCCTTGGGGTATTGTGGCTTTTTTTAACAATACTGCATAGGAGAACTGCATTGTCTATATTTTGGAAAAAACTAGCAAAAACCTAACTGGATCATTCTTTGAATTTTAGAATTTATCACACACTCTTAGAAGAAAAGGTTCTATCAGCGTTACATATTTGGAACCCCTAAAAGGTTCTATGAAGAGCTCTTTTTAAGGGTTCAATAATAAGGGTTCTATATGGAACCTTTTGGGTTCATTCATTATCATTTGTTTTTGTCCTTTCCGGATTAAATATTTCATATTATTGACAAACAAAGACCCTAAAATGTATTTATGAATGCATGTGAATGATCACAAAATTCAAGATATGGGGGTTAGAAAATGTATATATTTATATCATTTTATGTAGTTAATCAATATCACACGAAGAGTACCATTTCAGTTTTTCTTCTCCAAAAATCTGCATGATTAAAATGTGATATTAAGTTACTACAACAGTTTTAAGAAACAATAATTTAATTACAACTACAAAATGTTGCAGAATAATGACAAAAGTGTTCTTTCTTGTCATTATAGAACTTTTTTAGCATAAAAGATTCTTTAGAGTTGAGTAAAGAGCCCTGTGCTTCATATATAGAACCCCAATGAAACCATTTTTACTAAGAGTGCATGTTTTATTTATATGTTCTGAATGCAATATTTTCCAAAAATGAATGTTCTTATACCATTATAAAAATATATATATATATAATGGTTAAATTGTGATTCCCAATACAGTTGTACGGGACTTCGATACTAAATAATTGCAGTAATTCATTGACAAATACTGGGTGGCAAGAGTTTAAGCTTTGGACACTCAAAAAAAAAAGATCATAATATCAGCAAAATAGGCAAAACATCTTGTAAACAAACAGAAAGCTTCAAAGAGAAAAAAGAGAGAGAGAGACGAACCTCAGTGTGCAGACACATTTACAAAATACTTTAAATTCACAGTTTCATCAATACAAGAAATTCCTTAGAAATGTTCTGTAATCTTGAAAAGCTTGTGTTCATGCAGGGAAAAAATGCTTTGACAAGAAAGAGATTACATAGATTTACATAAATAAAGTGATGTGTGTGTGTATATATACACTACCGGTCAAAAGTTTAGGGTCGGTAAGATTTTTTTATGTTTTTAAAAGAAGTCTCTTCTGCTCACCAAGGCTGCATTTTTTTGATAAAAAATACACAAAAAACACAGTAATATTGTGAAATATTATGACAATTTAAAATGACTTTTTTTAATTTTAATATATATTAAAATGTAATGTATTCCTCTGAAAAAAAGCTGAATTTTCAGCATCATTACTCCAGTCTTCAGTGTCACATTAACATTAACAAATCACTCTAATATGATGATTTTATGCTCCAAAAACATGTATGATTATTATCCATGTTGAAAACAGTTTTTTACATTTTTCTTTCAGGATTCTTTGATGAATAGAAAGTTTAAAAGATCAGCTTTTATCTGAAATGGAAAGCTTTTGTTACATTAAACACTACCCTTGAAAAAGTTTGGGGTCAGTAAGAATTTGTATTTTATTTTTGGGGGAAATAAATAAGAAATCAATACTTCTATTCATCAAGGATGAGTTACATTGATCAAAAGTTACACTAAAGACATTTATAATGTTAGAAAAGATTCTAATTAAATAAAAGCTGTTCTTTGAACTTTCTATTCATCAAAGAATCCTGAAATAAAAATGTAAAAAACTGTTTTCAACATGGATAATAATCATACATGTTTTTGGAGCATAAAATCATCATATTAGAGTGATTTGTGAAGGATCATGTGACACTGAAGACTGGAGTAATGATGCTGAAAATTCAGCTTATTTTCAGAGGAATAAATTACATTTTAATATATATTAACATAAAAAAATCATTTAAATTGTCATAATATTTCACAATATTACTGTGTTTTTTTGTGTATTGTTTATCAAAAAATTGCAGCCTTGGTGAGCAGAAGAGACTTCTTTTAAAAACATAAAAAATACTGATCTTAAACTTTTGACCGGTAGTGTATATATGATCAGATTTTACTATAAATTAATATCTCTGCCGATCTCTTTGCCTATTAGACATGTTTACCAAAATAATAGGAACATTCACGGACAATCGACTTTGAGCGCAGAGAAAACAAGCAGCAGATGTAGGTTTTAATGCATATGTAAATAAATGAGGCGTCTGACAAACACCAAGGCAGAAGTCCAAGGAGACGAGACGCGGATACAAGCCCCATTTAATGAGGATCTATAAAGTGATTCTGACAACCGAACCTCACAAAGAAACTTTAACAGGGATCCTGTGTAATTTCAACAGCCGAACACTGAAGCGTCTGAAGTCAAACACAACGGCAGCCATCTTTGTGTCTTTATCCAGATACGGCACAACCGCTTTCTTCTTCACAACCGCTACAACATATTTAAGCTGTGCTTTATTATATACAAATATTACCCATTTGATATATGCAACTCTTTATGCAACGTGTTTTTGAAGCTTAACATTCTCAACCGATTAAATATACGGCTAGTTCACACCACTTCCACAGCATTGCCAGAAAGATTTCAGTGTCAATTGTTTATTTATACAAACTAATGGTCCAAATCTGTGATATTTCTTAATAAATTCACTCGTATTGAGTGCATGCGCTTCTTGGTTAATATTACAGTCCAGAAAATCCATTTATTTGATCTAGCGAAGCAAGATTTTAGTCATCATGTAGTGATCGTTTGGGAACAAAGGCTGGTGAAAGCATTCTGTCCATAAAGATCAGCACATCAATTTTCATTGTAACATGAGAATTTATATTTAAAGCGATTGATCAATTTAAAGCATTTAGTAAACAAAGCCATGTTCTACACTATACAGACATAATATTCATTTAACAACTTATCTGAATTTCTCTTATAATCACAGGACAACTGAGAAGATCCAACAGCAAGGAGAACAGAATCAAATTATTAAAAAACAATGTGCTATTCCAGAAATCAATTTGATCTGCAGCGCTAAAGCAAATGGAACAGCATTGTAAACACATCACCGAAATGAGCAACTACGTACATTAATGCAGCGCGCACGCGCACACACACACACACACACACAGAACAATAATGAGAGCCTAGAGCCACTGCGGCCACTTCAGCAATACAAAACCAAACAAAACCAATCTCAGGGCTGCCTGAAATTACACTGACATTAAAGAGAAAGTAGATGATTTACTGATGCTTCAACACTTCAACAGACTCGGGAGTTTACAATTCGGAATCAATCAGTACATTTAAAAACAAAGAAAAAATCAACTAAAAATGGAATTTTAATTGCTAAAAGTACGTATTTTATTAGGTGGTATAAAGCTATACTGATTATTTTGCCAAATTCTCTGAATTTATCTGATGATTTAAGTTCTAAATGCATAAATGTGTGCGTGTGTTTTTGCGATCATTCACAATATTTCATAACAAATATATATTTGTGTGTGCTAGAAATCATAACAATTCTTTGCCACTTTTCCATTAATTATATTTTGCAAAAAAAGGAAAAGAAATGTATTGTTTTGTAAAATATTGAATGTGTGTGTCTGTGTGTGTACGCTAAATGTCATTTTAATTGCTAAAAATATTTTTTAATATTTTTAATATATATATTTATATTTTATATTTATGTAATATAAATAATCCAGTTTCAGCATTTCTCAGGAAGTATATAAATAATCAGGATTTCTCTGGAAGTATAAATATAAAATGTAACGTGTGTGTGTGTGTGTGCGAGCGCGTGTTTTTGCCATTTTTTTACAATATTTTATAATATTTTATACTGAATAATAAAAAGTATATATATATATATATATATATATATATATATATATATATATATATATATATTGTGTGCTAGAAAGCACTTTCCTATTAAGTGTTGTATTGTTTTGTGAAATATTGAATATGTGTGTCTGTGTGTGTACGCTAAATGTCATTTTAATTGCTAAAAATATTTTAGTATATATATATATATATATATATATATATATATATATATATATATATATATATATATATATATATATATATATTATAATATAATATATATTATATTTATGTAATATAAATAATCCAGTTTAAGGATTTCTCAGGAAGTATAAATATTAAATGTTACGTGTGTGTGTGTGTGCACGTTTTTGCTATATTTTGTTACAATATTTCATAATAGAATTATAAAAAGTATATATATATATATATATATATATATATATATATATATATATATATATATACACTCACCGGCCACTTTATTAGGTACACCTGTCCAACTGCTCGTTAACACTTAATTTCTAAGCAGCCAATCACATGGCGGCAACTCAGTGCATTTAGGCATGTAGACATGGTCAAGACAATCTCCTGCAGTTCAAACTCGAGCATCAGTATGGGGAAGAAAGGTGATTTGAGTGACTTTGAACGTGGCATGATTGTTGGTGCCAGAAGGGCTGGTCTGAGTATTTCAGAAACTGCTAATCTACTGGGATTTTGCACGCACAACCATCTCTAGGGTTTACAGAGAATGGTCCAAAAAGAAAAACATCCAGTGAGCGGCAGTTCTGTGGGTGGAAATGCCTTGTTGATGCCAGAGGTCAGAGGAGAATGGCCAGACTGGTTCGAGCTGATAGAAGGGCAACAGTGACTCAAATAACCACCCGTTACAACCAAGCTGGGCAGAAGAGCATCTCTGAACGCACAGTACGTCGAACTTTGAGGCAGATGGGCTACAGCAGCAGAAGACCACACCGGGTGCCACTCCTTTCAGCTAAGAACAGGAAACTGAGGCTACAATTTGCACAAGCTCATCGAAATTGGACAATAGAAGATTGGAAAAACGTTGCCTGGTCTGATGAGTCTCGATTTCTGCTGCGACATTCGGATGGTAGGGTCAGAATTTGGCGTCTACAACATGAAAGCATGGATCCATCCTGCCTTGTATCAACGGTTCAGGCTGGTGGTGGTGGTGTCATGGTGTGGGGAATATTTCCTTGGCACTCTTTGGGCCCCTTGGTACCAATTGAGCATTGTTGCAACGCCACAGCCTACCTGAGTATTGTTGCTGACCATGTCCATCCCTTTATGACCACAATGTACCCAACTTCTGATGGCTACTTTCAGCAGGATAATGCGCCATGTCATAAAGCTGGAATCATCTCAGACTGGTTTCTTGAACATGACAATGAGTTCGCTGTACTCAAATGGCCTCCACAGTCACCAGATCTCAATCCAATAGAGCATCTTTGGGATGTGGTGGAACGGGAGATTCGCATCATGGATGTGCAGCCGACAAATCTGCGGCAACTGTGTGATGCCATCATGTCAATATGGACCAAACTCCCTGAGGAATGCTTCCAGCACCTTGTTGAATCTATGCCACGAAGAACTGAGGCAGTTCTGAAGGCAAAAGGGGGTTGAACCCGTTACTAGCATGGGGTACCTAATAAAGTGGCCGGTGAGTGTATATATATATTGTGTGCTAGAAAGCATTTTTTCTATTAAGTGTTATATTGTTTTGTGAAACATTGTCTGCATGTATATATATTAGCACTGTGCAAATATTAATTGTGATTAATCACATCCAAAAAAAGTTTGTGTTTGCTTTATATATTTTTGTGCGTACTGCGTATAACTATTCTGTGTGTGTATGTATATATATATATATATATATATATACACATACAATATTTATGCCAAATAATTCTTAAATATATACATGCATGGATATGTATTTATATATATAGTAATTACACAGCACACACACATATATTATGTAAACACAAACTTTCATTTTGGATATCGACTTAATCGCAATTATTCTTTGTACAGCCCATATATATATATATATATATATATATATATATATATATATATATATATATATATACACATACATATATATACACACACACACACTAACACACACAATATTTCACTTTAAAAAAATAAATAGAAAAATAGCAAAGATTCATAGCCCACAAAAAGAGATTTTTTTCAAACAATTACAAAAACCAGCGCCAGCACAAATATTCCTCTACAAAGAATCTTATAAACTCATTGTGTATCTTCAGGTTTATAAAGAATATTCATGTGTGTGTGTGATTGGAAACGTCGTGCAGCGAGGCTTTGTGGAGTGACATGGCTTTCACCTCCAATCTCCTGCGTCGCTCACGACACCCAATTCACCAACGGATGACAGCGAAAGATCTGCACAGGAGGAACTATAGTTGTCAGTAAACAATGGTTCGCCCCCGCAAGGTCGCAAGACGCGGCAGAAAAAGGGAATTATGTGTTGTGGCCCAGGGTCACGATCAGAGAGGAACAGAGATCATTAGCACAGGGCACACACACACACACCCCGACAGGTGAAGTCACTCCCCGACCCGCAGCGAGAGGGACATGCAGGTATTGGAGATCATTATTTGTGATTTGATGGTTTGAACACACACAGAAAATTACAGTGTGTGTTGTGCATGTAATGGGAAAATAATTGTATGTCTTGCAGAAAGTGTGCAACAGTAACCTACTTTCTTTGTTAGTGCTGAACTAAAGATAAACTCTTCATGCAGCACACATGTCGATGTTTTGTAGGTGTGTGTGTGTGTGTGTGTTTATTGTGGCATGAAGCAGTCATGTAGGGTGGGGGAAACTAATGGAGCATGAAACACAATCCTGAGAGACAACATTAACACAAACATGTGTAAGTGTCTCTCGTAGATGTATAGGGTTCATGGTCAGACATGGCTCACTCTCAGGTCATTACCCGCGCCAGTTTTACCTCTCACCTGATTGGCCTCTCAGCGGACTTAAACAGCCAATCAGCACGTCTCAGTCCATTAACCACAAATAAACAGAGAGTGTTCAATAATCCAATAATGCACTGTGGAGAAAAACACAGACTTGGAGTGATTCATTCACTGCTTGGACAAACACACCACTACAGTTTATAATATAATATCATATAATATAACAGGGTTCCTACAGGTTTCTTCAAGTTAAATTCAAGTCTTTTTAAGACCTTTTTAAGTCCATTTATATAAAAAATGAACACCTATTTCACGTCCCTAGTACCAGCAAAGAAAAACAAAATCCTTCAACTTGTGTTCATTTATTTTTCAAATGTGGAATGGGTAAAAGATGATAAGTCAAGCAGGTAAAATAAAAACATTTCAGTAGGCCACAAGAAAGGTTGCTGAACAATGTTAAGTTGTGTTTTAACATTAGCTACACACACAGGACATCAGTTCTGACTGGATCGCTTCCCAGATCGACACTATCTAACATTTTTATCTAGTTTTTATTCGTTGACGAAAATGTCAACACATTTTCGTCATAGGTTTTGTCATTCAACTAGCGTCTCATTTTCGTCGGTGAAATTAACACTGACATACAGCACAATTTTTAAGACCCAGACATCAAAATTCAAGACTTTTTAAAGACTTTTTAAGGTATTATTTCCAAATTCATAAATTCAATGCTTTTAAGGCTTTTTAAGACCCTGTAGGATCCCTGTATAATATAATATAATCCTAATATAATATAATATAATATAATATCATTTAATATAATATAATGAGGCCTGTCAAACGATTAATCACTATTAATCACATCCAAAATAAAAGTTTGTGTTTACATAATATATGTGGGTGCACTGTGTACAATATATATATATATATATATATATATATATATATATATATATATATATATATATATATATATATATATATATATATGTATATATAAATACACACATGCATGTATATTTAAGGAAAAAAAACAGTATTTATGTATAAAATATTTATATTTATATATAATATAAATTATATTTAAATCTATATACAGTATATACATGGAAATATTTCTTAATTATATACAAGCATGTGTATGTATATATATATATATATATATATATATATATATATATATATATATATATATATGTATATATATGTATGTATATATAATTATACACAGTGCACCCACATATATTATGTAAACACAAACTTTTATTCTGGATGCGATTAATCGTTTGACAGCCCTGAATAATATAATATAATATAATTTCTATGTATTTATCTATTCATGTATTTATTAGTATGATGCATGTATCTGTATTTATTAATACATATATGCCTCTTCATAAGAAATTGAAACATAAAATAGAAAAAGAAAATAAAGATAGACATAAAAGAGCAAGATAATTCTAGATAATTATTTATATTAAAAGAGCAAAATATGAATCAAAACTACAGTGAAAGAAAAATATGAACTAGTGACAATAAATCCTATACAAAGAACACATTGTATTATTTTTAACTTATATTAATTTAATAACTGAACACATTCAGAGTGTGTTATTTCAAGTGATGCATAATTCCTCTAACACATTTTAATTAACATGATCTAATATAATTAGAGCAGAAAAAAGGTCATCATTGATCGTCATTTTACCGCAAGACATACACAACTCAATATGTCTCCACTATTGATTTTGTCAGTGGTTCATTTTAAGAAATTTCCATTTCAGTCACAGAATCGGACATCTTTTGTTTTTATTAAAAGAAGAGCCCTGGAAATCTTTCTTTTCAGACGTAAAGAGTGTTGCCTGTCAGTCAGACGTGAGAGCGGACTAATTGCAAGGCCGAGACGGGAGGTCACTGTACACACACACACACACACACACACACTGACTCTTTCCATTGCCTTCCTTCAGCAAACACAGACAAACCATATTCATTCAATTGAACTGTACTGAACCGAAACATGCTTACAATGAATGGATGAGATGAAAGGGGTGATATACTATAATGGGCATTTAAGTGCACTGGAAAGATGGACATGAAATGGCCCTAGAACAACATTTTGATGAGTTTTCCACCTGAGCTGCTCTAAGGTTCACTGGTGAGCTCATGTTTTTCAAAATGGCAGCTGCTAAACATGCGGATTGACTGGTTATATCGATACACTGGAACGATCCAAGCGTCCCCGCAGGGGTGTGTAAGGAGGATGAAAATAATGTGAGAGCGATACAGTAGGTGAACATTTATCCCTGGCTTCCACGGTGTAATAGGGCGTAATGCCAGCGTTGTTTCTTTAGCAGCTACTGAGGGAATGAATAACAA
This sequence comes from Hybognathus amarus, assembly GCA_030378365.1. Classification (NCBI taxonomy): domain Eukaryota; kingdom Metazoa; phylum Chordata; class Actinopteri; order Cypriniformes; family Leuciscidae; genus Hybognathus; species Hybognathus amarus. The sequence continues at coordinate 108,417 of JAQIUQ010004323.1, forward strand.
GATCACATCCAATCAGAAGCCAGCAAAGTGTGTCACAAATAATAATAGTAAAAAAAACACAGCTTTTGGGGAAGAGTTCATTTGCAACTGCATGGGAGGGGAGATTTATGAAGCACTACAAAACAACCCTATTGAGATAAAGACTGCAGAAAATATTCCTGAATTTAACATCCGTCAAATTGTTTTATGTAGAATTTATTTTACTGTTTTATGACGGATACAGTTTATACTAATTATTTAATTTGTCATTAATTGCATTGATTAGCATTATCTCAATAAATAGAATAGAATAAAATAAAAATAATTCATTAAAATAAAATGTAGTGTTGTAACTTACTGTATGTAAAATATAATTACAAAAATATATAATATAAAATTAAAAATAGGAGAAAAAAATATAAGAACGATATGCTCTTACTTAATGTCAAAACATCAAATTAAATAGAATAAAATATGAAAAAAATTTAATAAATAAGGACCAATATGCTTTACATTAACATGCACAATTTACAGCCCTTAAAGGAGTAGTTCACTTTTAAAAAACTTTTGAAGACTGCAGAAAAATATGATTTACTTCTGAATTTAACATCCGTCAAATTAAATGTTTTATGCAGAATTTAATTTACTGTTTTATGATGGATACGGTTTATGCTAATTATTTAATTTAATTTATCATTAGTTGCATTAGGTAGCATTATCTCAATAGATACAATAGAATAAAATAAAAATTAATTCATTAAAATAAAATGTATAGTGTTGTAACTTACTGAATGTAAAATATAATTAGAAAAATATATAATCTAAAATTAAAAATAGGAAAAATATATATATAAGAACAAATATGCTCTTACTTAATGTCAAATTGAATTAGAAAAACATAAAATACATTTGTAAAAATTAAATTAAATATATAAAAAATAAATAAATAAAATATCTTTAAAAAATTCAAATTAAAAATAAAGAAATAATTATACATTTATAAACTATAAAATATGAAAACATAAATAAAATAATAACCGGTATGTTTTACATTAACATGTACAATTTACAGCCCTAAACTTACTTATTGTACTTATTAACTTACTTAAAAAATAAATAAAATAAAATATTAATAAAATAAAATATTAAAATAGCATAAAATTCACAAATCTTTCCAGGTCAATGATCTTTTTTTCTTCTTGGACTAACAGTGGATTCACGCAGCTCAATGGACTACTCGTCCACTAGTCCACTATCGAGGACGTGTTAGCGGCGATACTGAAGCAGTGAATCTGTGTGTCTGCCTCACTGGACAAATGATCCCTGGCCTCGTCACATTGAGAAGGAGACGCCTGTCAGGATTCTTTGCTCTCGTCTCCAAAACCCTCCGAAAAGCTGCTCCAAGACCAGAACAGTGTCACTTCATGCTGCACACTGTACACACACACATACACACACCCTTACAAAAACAAATCTCCAGTGAGCTAACAGCACGAGGAGGCAAAGGCCACCAATAAAACCCATCAAGGTTACTGTGGCAGCAGCAGCGATGTCACTTCCAGTTCAAAGATCACGATCTGATATACTATCTGACTCAGAGCTGTAATGTGAAATATATCCCCTGACTGCTCAGAAAGATGACAACTTCCATAAACATAGCCATGGACATACTAGTATATAAAACAAATGAACCCACGACTAACTCTAACCACATTTTTTTTACAGTCTTATTATATGCATTACAGATAAGTAGACGCACTCAATATACTCAAGTCAAATATTACCTAATCACCTTATATTAAAACAAGAAGAATCTCTGACATTGCAAAGTTACTGAAAGCACAAACGCAAGAGACCCTGGGTAATTTGAAGCGCTTCTGCAATCTTGTTTGAATTCATCTAATTCATGGGGTTATTTCCATCTGTCAGAGCTGATCTGGTTTTCCTGCTGGATTAAACTGTAGAAACGCAGTCAGTGATTGTACAACTGAAGGCAGCAGAAAGAGTCACGGGAGATAAATGCAGCCCACCAGCATACGTGTGTGTGTGTGTGTGTGTGTGTGTTGACTCACTGTGATCTCAGTACACACAAACACAGACAATATTCATAAAATACTCCAGCCCTCATTGATGGAGACACACTGATTCACTTTAGCGAATACATTAACATCAATTCTTCAAATCAGTAGACTTTGCCTGTCCTCTGAAACATTAACATTTACAATTCAACATTTTATATATTTAGAATATATCATTTAATATTGTTACATTTAGTCCTTTATAAATACTGTAAAGAATTGTGTTGGTTTAACTTAAAAAATGAAGTAACCTGGTTGCCTTAAAATTTTAGTTAATTGAAATGAAAAAAAAATGAGTTAATACAATGAAGGAGATTGATTGAATCATTAGAAACTCAAAATATGATGTTATCTGAACCACATTAATTATTAAAGTTGATTTGACAGGCTATATATAAATAATAAAATACACTATAAAATACATTATAGAATATATTATTATATATTATATATTCCATTAAGAATGGTAACATTTTTCAGAATTTCTTTATTTTTGATTTTGACTCCACTAACCAGATAATATAAAATTCTATATATATACAATTATTAAAATATTATTTAAATAAAATATAATTCATTTATTTGGCATTTATATGCCTATCTATCTATCTATCTATCTATCTATCTATCTATCTATCTATCTATCTATCTATCTATCTATCTATCTATCTATCTATCTATCTATCTATCTATCTATCTATCTATCTATCTATCTATCTATCTATCATTTTTAAATAAAATATTATTCATAACATTAAGGGTAACATTTTACCCTTTTTACATATATATTAGGGCTATATATATATATATATATATATATATATATATATATTAGGGCTGTGCAAAAGTTAATTGCGATTAATCGCATCCAAAATAAAAGTCTGTGCTTACATAATATATTTGTGTGTGCTGTATATAATTATTTTGTATATATAAATACCTATGCATGTATGTATATATTTAAAAATTATTTGCGCTTAAATTCTGTATATATATATATATATATATATATATATATATATATATATATATATATATATATATATACATAATCTATATTATATACATATTTTATTTATGAATAACATATTTTCTTAAATATATACATGCATGTGTGTGTATTTATATATACAAAATAATTATATACAGCACACACAAATATATTATGTAAACACAGACTTCTATTTTGGATGCGATTAATTGCAATTAACTTTTGCACAGCCCTAATATATTTATATAAAATTATACAAAGCCATTTATTTGGTATTTGTGCAATACACCAAAAGAAATGATGACTACCATAGAAAACTGAGCTTTTACAACCACAAATACATTACCTAAGAATTAAGAAACAACTCCATTTCTGTTTGTTTGGTTGTTTTATGATAAATTCTATAATCTTTAATCCAACAGAAATGACAGGAAGTGAGAGATGGCATTACCATCAATCAGAAAAAATCCTCAAAAGTCTTCTCCAATGACATACACCACCAAAACACACCAGAAGGCTGATCAAGGCCAGGATTAAAGCTTTCCCATTGGACAGGTGATTAATGTTTCAACACATATCAAGTTTCATATTTCCAGTTTTCAAACTGCCAAAAACTTCAGCTATAAAAAAGTTAAACAGAGTGACACCCTATAAGAAGAAAACATGCACTAAATAATGTGTCAAAAATGTCCAAATAATGGGAGGTAATGGAGAAGAGGCATGGATTGGCTTGCTAATGTGAAAATGTGTGATATGACATCTCTCCAAATAAAAGATCTTAAAGTGTGCATATATTTCTCATTAGTGGTCTTGGCCCTCTTTTGGTTGAGTACCCTGTAAATTAAAAATAAACTCGTTTACAAGGCAACGCTATGTTCCAATACAGATTCATCTAGGTTGAGGGAGAGGGTAATCGTGACGAAAATTCATAATTGACAAGCAAAGCATGGACACACACACACTCGAACACACGCAAACGCATTTATCTGACTAATTCAGGAACTCATTAACTGAATTAATTGCAGCAATTAGCTCATGGAATAAGCAATTATTTTCAGCACATGGCCACAACTTACCGATGTACAAATACACACATAGACCAAGATCCATTTAAAGTGTTAAATTATATTTGATGGGCTGGTCTTTAGGTTCAGCGTTGAATATGTGTGTGTTCTCAGTTCAGAGCAAAGCAGCAGGAGTATGCTAATTTCCTCTCAATCCTTTTTCCTTCCCCTGTAATTAAAAAAAAACAATACACACCACCAACAATTATGCTTGGAAAGAAACCAATTGATTTCTGGTGTACTTGTCACATTATATAAAAAAAGGCAGTTTAAAAATGAAATAATTAAAGGATTAAATGGCATTCTTGCCAAAGCATCAGCTTCAATTCATTTCAATTTCCAGAAACGCTTTATGGAGACAAGTAAATGTAAAAACAAAATCCTATTTTTATCCGAAAATTAATTCTAAATTTAAGTTTAAGTCAATCTGCACAGAATGCTGCTATAAACGTGTTTGTGCTTTAATCTCACATCATGCACGTCAAAACGATAATGCTGTCAGATATTATACTTATTTTAAATATTACCTTTCATGCAGTGTGTATTATAAATGTCAGAGTGCACAACAAATACATTATGTCTCCTAAAAGAAAGATTCGATTCTGAACATCTGAAACGAGTCCTGATTGGCTGCCTTGAACGACATCTACTTTGACCCTCGAACACTAGTAGCTGAGACTGGAAGACTTTAGACGTGTTGAAGACGCTGCGAAAGCAAATCCACTTTGCATGCACTTCAAAATGATGAGAACTCATGCTGGAACTGACAGAAACGTTCATATCACCGTTTTCAAGCACCGAGGAGGAAGCCTCCAGAGCTGAAATTAAAATGTGGCAAGAAGATTTTCATTTCTGACATGCGCTGTAAGCGGTCGACCAATCACAACCGACTGGGCCGTCTCTGACCAATCAGAGCAGAGTTAGCTCTCAGGAAGGAGGGGGTTTAGAAAGACTGAATCTGCCAACAAACTGGCTACAGACTCTGAGAAATGAGGGGATGTTGCAGTGCATATAAAGAGACAATTTAAAGTGTTTTTGACCTTGGATGCAAGTAAAGCTATTATAGGAGACTTCAAAATATTAAATTAGGAACCAGTTTTTAACTTTAAGGAGTAGTTCACTTTTGCTGATAATTTACTCACCCCATGTCATCCAAGATGTCCATGTCTTTCTTTCTTCAGTTCGAAAAGAAATTAAGGTTTTTGATGAAAACATTGCAGGATTTTTCTGCATATAATGAACTTCAATGGGAACCAAACGGTTCAAGGTCAAAAAGACAGTTTTAGTGCAAACTGTTCAAAGGGCTTTGAAAACGATTCCAGACGATGAATAAGTATCTTATCAGGCGAAACGATTGGCCATTAAAAAAAAAGTAAAATAACAAAGTTTAAGTTTTTTTAAGCTCAAATGCCATGCGTGTTCGTGACTCTCCTGTTCGAACTTGTTTATCAAAATTAACAAATCTTTTTTCGTGTCATTTGGTTCATTCAACGGACAAAATGAACGAACTGACTCGGAAAAGATTCGTTCATTTTAATAAACAAGTTTGAACAGGAGAGTCACGAACACGCATCACAGAACAGAGCAAGGCGAGCTTTTTGAGCTTATAAAACTTAAACTTTGTTTTTTTTTTTGTTTTTTTTTATTAGCGTTTCACTTGATAAGACCCTTATTTATCATTTGGAATCGTTTAAAGCCCTTTGTAACAGTTTCCACTGAAACTGTCTTTTGGACCTTGAATCGTTTGGTTCCCATTGAAGTCCATTATATGGAGAAAATCCTGGTTTTCATCAAAAACCTTAATTTATTTTCAACTGAAGAAAGAAAGACATGGACATCTCGGATGACATGGGGGTGAGTAAATTATCAGCAAAATTTTAAAAAAAAAAAGTGAACTACTCCTTAAACACAATGTCTTAAAACTTTACCAACAATAACAAAATCCTGCAGTAAAAGACATAAAAAAGTAAATATTTTTACATAAATCAGTAATATTTCAAATAAATGCTGATCATGTGACATGAAAATGTTATGAAGTTACTGTAAAAAATATTGTTAGTTTAACTTAAAAAATTAAGTAATCTGGTTGCCTTAAAATTTTAAGTTGATTGAACTGGAAAAAAGTGAGTTAATACAATGAAGAAGATTGATTTAATCATCAGAAACTCAAAATAATAAGTTATCTGAACTAAATAAATTTTTTAAGTTGATTTGACAAAAGAAATGTGCTAACAAATCTTAAAAATATTTTTTACAGTGTACATATATATATATTATATCTACTAGTCTATTATTATTAGTCTTTTCTCGATTCATTTATTTGACTATTTGTAAAGCACTTAGGATCAACAAATGTTGTGTTTATGTAGTGCTCTATAAATAAACTGACTTGACTAACACACATTATTACAATTATATATTATTATTTTCTAGCTTTAAAATCCTTGAACCCTCTCTCAGCAATTTGCACCGTTATAATGGTCTTCCTCCTTACCAGTGCTCAGCTTCAACTCCATTAACTTTCAGAGAATATAGCATGATGGTATTGTGCTCTGAAATCATTTACTGGCGACCCCTGGGTCTGCCCAGAACAAAACCTGCTTTCAGAGATCACTGCAACTAGTTATCATACAAATCAATGCGCTTCTAATTACCTATAATCTTGCCTTCACAATTGTATCAACAAGAGAGCTCCTGAAATACATAAATAAAACAAAATATATATAATTAATTTTTTTCATATAAGATATTAACGCAGGAATGCTCAACATTGCTCATCTATTGCTATATCATATCATGCTCAAATACAGATAAATCAAAGACATCCATATAAACTGACCTTTTCAAACCCCACATAATATTACAAATATACTGAATATATTCTCTGCACTGTGTTGAAAGAGTAAGACTCAAATATTGAAATTGTGCATGTGTGTGAGCGCATACACCAACACGTCTCAGATAACAAAGTATCTGTAATATTAGCAGTGAGCAAAAATGTTCAGATGGGAACAAGATCACATCTATTAATTAACAGTATCGGCTAATAGTGATGACCACAAGAATAGATATGCTTAATAATTCATTATGACTCAAGACACTTGATCTAAATAAAGCCAATTGTATCATAAAAGATGTCAAAATCTGGAGAATCCATCTAAATCCGTCACACCATCACGTCCAGTTGCTACATGAGTTATTTTATTACGCTTTAGCCAACAAGTATTGTGAATCTGCACATCGTTGCCTTTCATTTCATGTATGGTTACACATCATAGAGCTCACTTTGACAAACACAGTGCTGACTTCAGCTTCTGCATCATAAAATATGTCAAAGCAAGCATATTTACACCTATGCTTTGCCTTATTTCAACAGATGCATTTAAATTGGACAATGGTAATACCAGGAAAACGCCGCGCTTTAATGGTCCGCGTCTTTGCATGGACACATTTCTCTCTACTCTGATTTAACCCCAAGCATTGCTTTACGCAGAAACAGAAGCCACAACAAAAATATGCCGGAGCTTCATGTTATCTGAACATGTAGCAAGCCATTATGGCAATTTGGCAACAAAAGCACAAAAGAATTACTACACTGTGGAAACATTTCAGCAATTTTCATCGATATGTATTTCAGCACATCTAGAGTCCGTGCTATTCGTGTTATAAACACAGCATGAGTGATTAAGAAGGATTTCCACCGATTGCAACCCTCATGCAAAGCTTTTTTACTAAACTATGCGATGACAGATTGAAGTCCACATGCATGTTTATATGTGAGCGTGTGATTCATACTTGCATTATTCTGCATTCGCTCGTCTTTGTTTTTCGATCCCTAATTATGTGCATTCTCATTAGTGTAGAAATGCACGCGTCATTGACGCTCTGTGTGCAGCATCTGCTCCTGTTACAGCGAGATTCATCGATAACACATTGCAGACTATTTCAAACCCGGGTCACTCCTGTTATGCGGCGCAGTTTCTATCAGTATGTGGATTATATACCGAGGATGGAAATCATATTTACATTTATCTATTTTATCACAGTGTCAATATTTTAATTTTTTCTGCAGAAAATCCAAAGGAATTCATTGACACGTCCATTGAGAGGATTAAATGAACATGGAGGTTAATTTTATATAATTTCACTGTGCTTTGAGCAAATGTTGTCACTTTTGACATGTTTATGGGTGCTGCACTTACTTCTAACATTAAAATAAAGTTGATTAAAGCATTTCTGGTGATTCATTTATTTTCTGTGTCCTTAATTTCACTTTCCATATTGTTAGCACAGTTACAATCCGCTTACGTTAATAAAAGCCTAGTTATAATTTAAGAGGATAATCACAAAGATTTATTTTTTATTTTTGGTAAGTGTCCTTGCTACATATGTTACATGTCCTTCCCATATTAATAACAGTAAATTATGCATAATAACATGCAACTAACCCTTAACAAAATCCTAATCCTAAACGTGCATACTATACTGTAAATGTAGTTGCTTAACATTACTCATACAGTACACTCTAAAAAATGCTGGGTTGTTTTAACCTAATTTTGGGTCAAATATGGACAAACCCAGCCATTGGGTTACATTTTTAAATTACATTTTTAACCCAATGTTTTAGTTTGTCCATATTTGACCCAAAATTGAGTTAAAACAACCCTGCATTTTTTAGAGTGTATTTACACTGTAACAATGACACCTTAAAATAAAGTATAAACCTTTATTTAAAGAGGATGTAACATTGTACTTACTCACATAAGTAATATTAGTGAACTACATGTACTTACTATAGATTTATGGTTAGGGTTAGTTACTTGTAATTATGCATAATTTATTGTCATCACTGTAAAAAATATATTTTCATGATTAAGTAATCACAACATTTTTTCTTTTGTCAAATCAACTTAAATAATTTATTTAGTTCAGATAACATATAATTTTGAGTTTTTGATGATTAAATCATTCTCCTTTATTTTATTAACTCACTTTTTCCATTTCAATAAACTTAAAATTTTTAAGCAACCAGGTTACTTACTTTTTTAAGTTAAACCAACTATATTCTTTTTACAGTGTAAGTACATGTATAAAGTGCAACTTACAGGGTTTGTTGGTCTTTAAAGGGAAAAAATGTCATGATGCACTACGAAAACATTGTTATAAATGTTCACAGTCACAGAATTTAAAACATAGCTTCATGTTTTTATTTATTTATTTATTTATTTATAAAATAAAGAAGGTAATGCAGGTTTGTAACGGCATGCGTGTGCATTAATGATGACAGGATTTAAATGTTTGGGTGAACTGTCCCTTTAATGAACAGTTTAAAACAAGTGTGATGAAAGTAAAATTAAGGAAGAAAAACAACCAGCAATTAAAGCAATATTTGTGTGCAAATTAATTTGGAACATTTTCATTGGAGAGTTTACAAAATGAAGAAAACAACTGAAACATTGCCTTAATTAACAACTTCATTTTTGACGTTCAGTGCAGCAGCCATGGACATTATAATGACAATATCTGCACAAACCAACATGAAATCATTTAAGATTCACTCCAACGGTATATAAGAAACTAACTGATTTCCATCAATTTTAATCAGAAAAACACCAAAAATATGTGTTTGAATGTGATCGATTCAGCTTTCGGGGAAAATTACATCCCATTTTAGCCTTTTATTTCATCCTGTGAGGTTGCATACTATTCATTTTCTTCTCATTGTGTAAAACGTTTTTAAGAAGAAATACTTCCTCAGATTACAAAACAAGAGTGTTCACTTTTTCTTTTTTTACAGGACTCTAAGAGGAAAGACCCAGCCCATCTATACACACTTGCCATTTAATTCTCCAGCATTACATCTCCCTGACAAAACAGTTCCTGCTCACTTAACACCTCCAATAAAATCGATAAGGAGGACACAAAGAGTCTGTGTGTGTTGGGGAAACAAGAGCCGAAATCCCTTGAAATGATAGTGTTTGAAAGCCTGAAGATCTGCTGTATAATGAGCGGCACAACCCATCCTCCATCTCTGCACTTCCTCCAAGACTTCCTGCTGAGAGGAGGGCGGGCTTATCCGCTGGCTTCCGTCTGTACCCTGATGTGAGCGTTCCCACAGGAAGGAAAGGCCTGATTTGATTGGTTGAGGGAAAGCGTATGCAAACGAGGCGCCTCTGATTGCGAGCTGTAGCCTGAATGTCACTTTGTCAGGGGGGGGGAAGTACAGTCTCCGGATGAGAATGAAAGGAACTAGTGTGGCATCAATTTTCTCTGACCTCGATTCTTACCCTTCTGATAATGAGAGTTTGAGGGCTGGAAACGTCAGCGGTACTCAAGTGTGAACTTTTTAAAAAACGCGTCTGATGCAATGGAGTGTGGAGGTTGATTTGGGGATGTCACAGGAAAACCTACAGTAGATTCTTGGTTTCAAGAGGCTAATGTCTTATATATATATATATATATATATATATATATATATATATATGTGTATATACATATACACACTCACCTAAAGGATTGAACACCTGTTCAATTTCTCATTAATGCAGTCATCTAATCAACCAATCACATGGCAGTTGCTGGTCAAGACAATCTCCTGAACTCTAAACTGAATGTCAGAATGGGAAAGAAAGGTGATTTAAGCAATTTTGAGCATGACATGGTTGTTGGTGGCATTTTTCACAATCTGCTCAGTTACTGGGATTTTCACAACACAACCATTTCTAGGGTTTACAAAGAATGGTGTGAAAAGAGAAAAGCATTCAGTGTGCGGCAGTTCTGTGGGCGAAAATGCCTTGTTGATGCTAGAGGTCAGAGGAGAATGGCCGACTGATTTAAGCTGATAGAAGAGCAACTTTGACTGAAATAACCACTAGTTACAACCGAGGTATGCAGCAAAGCATTTGTGAAGCCACAACACACACAACTCTTGAGGCGGATGGGCTACAACAGCAGAAGACCCCACCGGGTACCACTCATCTCCACTACAAATAGGAAAAAGAGGCTACAATTTGCAAGAGCTCACCAAAATTGGACAGTTGAAGACTGGAAAACTGTTGCCTGGTCTGATGAGTCTCGATTTCTGTTGAGACATTCAGATGGTAGAGTCAGAATTTGGCGTAAACACAATACCATCATGTCTTGTTACCACTGTGCAGGCTGGTGGTGGTGGTGTAATGCTGTGGGGATGTTTTCTTGGCACACTTTAGGCCCCTTAGTGCCAAATTTGGGCATTGTTTAAATGCCACAGCCTACCTGAGCATTGTTTCTGACCATGTCCATCCATTTATGGCCACCATGTACCCATCCTCTGATGGCCACTTCCAGCAGGATAATGCACCATGTCACAAAAATCATTTCAAATTGGTTTCTTGAACATGACAATGAGTTCACTGTACTAAAATGGCCCCACAGTCACCAGATCTCAACCCAATAGAGCATCTTTGGGATGTGGTGGAACGGGAGCTTCGTGCCCTGGATGTGCATCCCACAAATCTCCATCAACTGCAAGATGCTATCCAATCAATATGGGCCAACATTTCTAAAGAATGCTTTCAGCATCTTGTTGAATCAATGCAACATAGAATTAAGGCAGTTCTGAAGGAGAAAGGATGTCAAACACAGTATTAGTATGGTGTTCCTAATAATACCATATGTGGTATATATATGGCCCATATATATGGTATCAGACACACATGGACATAGTCCAATTTTTTATGATTTGAGCTATCGTTGTCCTTCAATTTCACATATCATTCAAAAACAATTCTTGGAGTTTTGAAGATGTAAACACCAAAAATAACTCCCAGTTCCTTCTTTTAAAAAGTCAAATGCATTCTAACACAAGCTGACCTTGGGCCTTATTATGTGTTTTACTGCATTTCATATATATATATTAAAAGCTGTATACACTTATAAGGTAAGTTGTATAAGCAAGGTGACTATTATTTACAAGAACACAAAGTGGATCAAGACAACAGACAAAAAATAAACGAGAGAAAAAAAGAGGAAAGATAAAGATGCAAAGTGAGAAAGATCCGGAAAAACAAAGTGAATCGTGAGGTGTTGGTGACAGTTTGTGGACGCGTGGAGAGCGGCTGCAGTTTGCCGGCCGTGGTTCGGTGTCTCGAAGCGAACCTGTCAGGCGATGCGTGTGTTATCTTGAGAAGCGAGTGATTAATGAAGGCAGAGCAGAGTTTGGGTACAGAAGAGGCAGTCGGCGAATGATCAATCTTAATGAGCTCTCCTGCCGACTGCATGTTAACTGCAGGGGACGTAATGTATGGCTCACAGAGGGTTGCTCCCTTCCTAAGAACCATAATAAGAAGAGACTGCATCACATCAACCTCCCAGATACATCTCAATGGATGATGGCAAAATAATTATCTAGCGTTGACTCCTCGCACCTCTGTGGCGGTAGGTGTTCACACAGAGAGACGTGCTCGCTTTTACACCTGCTCTCAGAAATTACGGTAACAAGCAGTGGGATTCTGGGAGGATTTTGAGTGGGCTCGTCTTTGTTCTTTATTCTAGTAATATAGACCACGAATTAGCCCGCACAAAATCCTCAGATAATCCACTTTATGCACGCCTGTTTGGGATGGCAAATGGACTAGTTTAATCAAAAGAGGCGAATCAGTCCAGGCACGGTAGAACAAGTCTGCCTTCTTCACTTTATGACCGCTTAATGCTGGCTTCAGACTACACAATGTCTGTTATGATAGTCACTGTGTCAGATTATGCAATTTTGACTTGTTGTGGACAATGTGGTAAACGATGTGGTTGTCCGGTATGACACACTATATACAAGATGAAAGATGGATTATTGCGTCCCGACGGCCATTGTCGTTTAGGAAACACCAGAGGACATGGCAACAACAATTAGTCAATAAAATTAATAAAAATCAGTTGTTGTGGGTCTTTGTACAGTGGAAAAGGGGAATAAAAATATGTGGAAAGACTTAATTATGAACTGGATGCACAGTACAAGTCACAAGTCTGACCATATCTGGCTTCTTAATGAACGTTAGATGCTAAAAATAACTGGTGTAAATAACTATATTAAATATTAAATATACACACTCTACCTCTAAAAGTTTGGGTTCAGTACGATTTTTGTCTCCACTAAGGAAGCATTTATTCTGATAAAAAAATCAATACTATATTGTAAAATACATTTTAAATATTGTTTATAAGAAAAACTATTGTATTATATGTTAAAATGTATTTCTGTGATGCAAAGCTGAATTTTCAGCATTATTACTCCTGTCTTTTTCATTTAAATCTCAGGAAACATTTATTATTATTATCATTGTTGAAAACAGTTCTGCTGCTTAATAGTTTCGTGGAAACTGTTATACTTTTTTCAGGATACTTTGATGAACGTTTAAATTAACAGCATTTATTTGATATATATATATATATATATATATATATATATATATATATATATATATATATATATATATATATATATATATATATATATATATATTAGGGATGTCAAGCAATATCGTATTAATTGCATCCAAAATAAAAGTTTGTGTTTACATAATATATGTGGGTGCACTGTGTATAATTATTTTGTGTATATATATATATATATATATATATATATATATATATACATATATATATAAACACACTTAAAACACATTTAAGAAAAAACATACATAAAATATTTATATTTATATATAATATAAATTATATATAAATCTATATACAGAATTAATTCTTAAATATATACAAGCATGTGTGTGTATTTACATATATAAAATAATTATACACAGTTCACCCACATATATTATGTAAGCACAAACTTTTATTTTGAATGCGATTAATCAGCGATTAATCGTTTGACAGCCCTAATATATATATATATATATATATATATATATATATATATATATATATATATATATATATATATATATATATATATATATACATATATATATATATATATATATATATATATCAAATGTAAAAGACTTTACTGCCACTTTTGATAAACTGAATGTCTTTGGTCAATAACAATTATTTAAATAATTATTTGAATTATTATATTTAATAGTTTTTATATATTAGACTTTAATATTTGTCTATATATATATATATATATATATATATATATATATATATATATATATATATATATATATATATATATATATATATATATATATAAGTATTTTCAAACTAAAATTAGAAAAAAAGAAAGAAAGACAAAAGTCACAATTTACGTATTATTCTATAAAGTTTGTCTGTAAGATTATCAAAAGATATCCAAACATTTGACAGGTTTATTTCTGTCTGTCTATTCTTGTTAACCTGAAGGAATCTCAAAAGTAATTTTATTGGATCATTTGATAAGCAAAATGTCAACAGAAATCATATATACTCTATATATAATCTATACTGAAGGTAATAAAGTGAGACCAAAATGAACTGATACACCAAGAATACTCGTTGGCTCAAACATTTGAGGCTTCTCAATTTTCTATGAAACCTTATTAAACACTTCTTAATTTTAGCCTTGACATGAAATCGTTGCTAATAAATTCTCATATGAATATCTGAACACAGCCTCCGCCAGCAGACAGCAAAGAAATTGCAATTAACTGTCTCATCTTCATTCCACCGTCTACCGATGTTGATCAGGGAACTAACGTAGGTAAATAGCATCCGCTCATTCCATTAAAGGGATAGTCCACCCAAACATGACAGCTCTGTTCCAAACCTGTATTCATTTCTATCTTGTGCTGAACACACAAAAAAGAAAATGTTTTGGAGAATATGGGTAACCAAACAGTTTCTGTTCCCCATTGGCTTTCAAGTCAATGGAGAACTGTTTGGTTACCCATATTCTTCCAAATATCTTCCTTTATGTTCAACAGAAGACAAAACTTCCTGCAAGTTTAGAACAGAATGATGACATAATTCTTTTTTTTTGGTGAAATATTCCTTTAAAGCCTTCCACTTTCCTATGCAATAATGATGCATGACTTTAATTGAGTACACAGAGTCATTTTTAAGGTTTGGCGAATGGACGCTGAATGCATAATTGATCTTTTTTGCATAATTCATCTGTTTTGCCAAGCACGGATGCTCCATATGTACCCCGTGAATTGCTAACCCGATGCCAGAGGAGTAAAAACACCGCTAGATAATCATAAACCAGATATTTTCCTTCCATTGAAAGACAACAAGAACTCAAAATTGCTTCCTGCATTCAACAGTCAAACGTCTAGCTCCAACACACACAAGCAGGTGTACAACCATCTGAAATTTGCTATTCAAATGTGTGAAATTTAAATGTGATAAATATGAATGTTTCCCATCATGACAAGATGCGTCCGCAATCAAACATTCGGCTCATTCAATCTTTTTGGAGGAAAATGGAAATAACAACGCAGCCACAACAGCCGACTTCACATTTTAAAGAGCACATTCATCCTCCTAAACACTACGAGAACGCCGGAAAAGGCGTTCCAATCCTATGAATAGCAACAAATGTTGCTGAGGCTACACGCAGCAGCGCTATTTCACTGTACGGACATGCAGATTTAACCGCATGCAGTTAACCGACATGCAAATAACCCAAAGGAGTCAGAGATGAAGCCCACTGGGTCCAACAGACACTGAGGATGATGCTGGATGAGCGGAAGATCAACTCTTTTCATTTGTTGTCTCATTATGCATCTTAAAGTGCAATACTTTTCCTGTAATTGTGCACCGACCTGCTCTGTGTGGGACTCCAACCGGTTACGACAAAGATTATGAGGGGTAAAAAGAGAATTATACATTGTTTCTTTCACTCAGTGATTATTAAATATGATAACTTGACTTATAGTCTGACTCAGAAGAAGACCTATTAAAATGAGACATCTCTTTTGAACTTTAATATGAAGCTTTTAAAGGAGTGGTTCACTTTAAAAAAACTTTTGCTGATAATTTACTCACCCCATGTCATCCAAGATGTCCATGTCATTCTTTCTTCAGTCGAAAAGAAATGAAGGTTTTTGATGAAAACATTCCAGGATTTTTCTCCATATAATGGACTTCAATGGGAACCAAACGGTTCAAGGTCCAAATGAGAGTTTCAGTGCAGCTTCAAAGGGCTTTAAAATCGATTCCAGACGATGAAGAAGGGTTTTATCAAGCGAAACGATCGCTCATTTAAAAAACAAAAAAAACAAAAAAAGTTTAAGTTTTATATGCTCAAATGCTCGCCTTGCTCTGTAAGGGTTAGGTGTGATGCGCGTTTGTGACTCTCCTATTCGAACTCGTTCATCAAAATGAACAAATCTTTTCCTGAGTCAACTGGTTCATTTTGTTCGTTGAATGAACCAAATGACACGAAAAAAGATTTGTTCATTTTGATAAACGAGTTTGAACAGGAGAGTCATGAACGTGCATCACAGAACAAAACAAGGCGACCATTATAAAACTTTTTAATTTTTTTTTAAACTATTTTATTTTTTTTAAATGAGCGATCGTTTCACTTGATAAGACCCTTATTCATCGTCTGGAATCGTTTAAAGCCCTTTGAACAGTTCGCACTGAAACTGTCTTTTGGACCTTGAACCGTTTGGTTCCCATTGAAGTCCATTATATGGAGAAAAATCCTGGAATGTTTTCATCAAAAACCTTAATTTCTTTTCAACTGAAGAAAGAAAGACATGGACATCTTGGATGACATGGGGTGAGTAAATTATCAGCAAAAGTTTTTTTTTTTAAATGAACTACTCCTTTAAGGACTCATTGGTGATAACATTTTTAGAGCTGGTTTCTGAAGATGTCAATATGAATTAAGTTCATACAAATAATATTATAAAAAGTATGTACAGTAGATGATCTATATTAATTTGATGTACTGTTAATTCAATAACATTCAAAAGCTTAAACGTGTCTTAAGTAGGGTTGGGTATCGAGAATCAGAGTATCGATTGGAACCAAGACTAAATTTTCGTTTTTCCCGGAATCGTTAAAAACTTAAAATTTCGATTCCTAGTTTCGATATTCACAGTCCGTCGACTCGGAAAGAAGAAACCGCTAAACAACACCAACGAAGAAGCGTTTACTGGAAGTGTTGGCATAACCGCGCAAGTCGAACATGAGTAGCTTACGTCGGCGGTCCAATGTGTGGCTTCGCTTTTCTAAAAATAACGAAATCTCGGCAAAATGCAACATTTGTGACAAAAGGAGTATTTGTGACAGAAGGAGTATTTCCTTCAGAAAGACCGTTGGTTAGCAAGGTTAGCTAACCTTTTTGACCCTGCCTCTTAAAAGAATCGGAATCGAGAATCGTTAGAAACCGGAATCGAAACAAGGAATCGGAATCAGAATCGTTCAAATTCAAACGATACCCAACCCTATTCTTAAGTATCCAAAAACGTTTTAAAGACTGTACAGTATATTAAATGTAAATAACATCTGATAATCCTCTATAAGGCCTATAATTAAAATGAGATATCTCTTTTGAATTTTCTGATAATATTTAGCTTACAAGGGTTAACTAACAAAAACATATTATTTTTTTTGTTATTATATAAAAATGAAAAGCAGTGTCTCTCATGGTCTTGTCATAAAAAAATCAATAAATAGCACTGTCTTAATTTAATGTATTGTTGTCTAATGCAGTGCGATTTATATGCACATCCAAATACTTTTTGAAGACACTGTGATTACAAGTCTAAATAATATCAGTATGTACCTCTACATGGAATTTCATATTTGCTTTAGATAAACCCAATGCTTCAACTGACCTCATTATTTCAGATTATCAGTTAAGACTATAAGGCAAAAAAGCTAACAAGGACAAATAAACGTGCTCATTAAAATGTCTGAAACTTGCAGTGTGGCTTCCAGATAAGCTCGTAATTAGGAGACGCAATGACAGCAATATTTTAATAAATGCACACAAATGCAAAAGTGTGTAAGAGAAGACAGAAGCATCACAGGCCCTGCATGCGTCGAAGCGGACGCTCCCGGGGTGGCCCTTGTATCGCAGTGTTAATCATCTGTCTAAACTGATTAGCTTGCTAAATGAACAGTCAAAACGACCCATGCCATTTTAAGGTGGTTTGTCTGGAACGGCAGGGAACGCGCTCTGAACGCTTCTCGAGCTGTTTTATACAACAATCCCGAGTCCTTGTGAGCGCCGCGGCCTGTGGCTTTGCTTTAAAACCACAGGCTCTTTATTTACAATGATGCATCATGGGATTTGATGTTCTGTAGGGCACCGAACCCTCATGGAGGTTCTTATGTGCACACAGGGATCATTTTACATACTTATATTATCATCTAGACACAATATCTGAAGAAAAAAACACATTCCGGCTGCTGGCAGGGGAGCTTTCATGAGCATCGGATGAGCATAAAAAGAGAACATTACGCTACTGGATCAATTTTTCCACATGCTAATTTTCGATATAAGGTTACGTCCTCAATCACACGCTTATCCCCGCAGAGTTATGGCATCATTGCTCCAGTCCCTGATCATTAACATAGATGTGCGTTCATTTATAAATGCGCTCAGGCCGTGAGCTTCCGCTTCTCCACGTGTGGCTCTTAGGCAGGGCGTACGACGCATGGCCCAAGGCCGATCTGTCTAAACGAGACAAGGAATCCTGCAAAGACTCTGTGTTTGCCTCCATGTCAACGACCCAGTAGCTTGTCTCGACTCATTCATCAAGACGGACTCACGGGAGTCTCTGAGTCTGAACTGCACCGGATAACACGACTGTCATTTCCAAGCAAACAGATCAAAGTCTCACGAGTGCTAGTGTCACTTAATGGCACTGCGAATGGTGGATGAGCTTTCTGACTCTGAACTCACAAAGTGCTTTAAAAGCGACAAACATTGGAAAAAAACAACAACAACCAACTTGATTAGTGGGGCCAACATACATAATTTTAAACTACACATTAAACTATATCTACAAATACATAATAATAGTATTTATTGTATA
>JAQIUQ010004323.1:132500-140000 GCA_030378365.1 Hybognathus amarus
TCTTTTAGTCTCAGACCACATGGAGAAACATTAGATAACCATCTTCTTCATATGAAGAGTTTGATTCCAAAACACGATAAATGCCATTTTTTAAAATGAGTTACTGCAAAAATCAGACTTTTCAATACCGACCAGATACAAAACAATGTTTAATTTTACGTAAAATGTGATATCCGCCGTGTAAACGCAATGTAAACAGTAACGGCAGCGCTTTAACTACATCTCAACTTCCTAAGGTTTTCTCTATTTTGTGCTTTCGATCAACAAACAAACAAAAAAAAATAATAACTTTGACAGCATTGGTGAACCTGCGGAGGGTAAGTCATCCTGCACGGGTAAACGTGACATCGAAAATCGAATCATTTACGCTGAGATAAAGAAGATGAGGCACTCGGGAGGAGGAAATGCCGGCTGTTGCTTGTTCTCACACGACAGGATCAAACTTCTGTCACTGCTGACACACTGACCTCAGGAGATCTTTTGAAAAACTTTCAGTTGTTTTATTCAAAGTCAACGAAAACCGAGCAGGACCAAGCCATTTTACAGCTGATCGCCGTCAAAAAAGCTGACGTAAGAAGTAACTGTTAGATCTATGCTTAATAAATCATAATTCATGATGATGTGCTCATCTTAGTTAATGTTTTAATTAAGATGTTGTTCATCCATGAAGTCATGAATGAAAAACTTTGAACTGTTAAAAAAAACTGTTAGTTCCTGATCGATATTAATGTATGAATGAATGCATAATTCATGCATGATTCATTTATCCATGAATTCATGATAATTCATGACATGTACCCTTAAAGTGTTACCAAATATTGTTATATTAAAGCAATGGATTTATAGTATGCACAAGAAATTCAATGTGTTTAAAATTTTATTTTGATTAATTGCATTTTGAAAAAATAAATTAATAGATTTATTGCATTTTGGGAAAAAACAATCTGTTTTTTATAATAAATCTTTGAAAATCAAAACCTGGATTTAATTTTTTATTGATATTATAACCTACAAATGCTATGTGAAAATTTGAAACAGAAAATAGTGGTTTTCATCTTCCCATTTTCTTGCTAAAGAAAACACAGTTTTACTCAAATTCATCAAAATGGATTTATAGCGTTTTGGAACCAAACTCTTCATATATTGAACTATAGGACATTATATGAAAGAACAAACAATCAAAATATTTATACAAGGACCTAAAGTGTCAATGCAATGCAACAAACCAAAAATTCCAATCAAATATATCAATTTATGATTGCATCAGTGGAGTACACTGAAACCCCTGCTGATAAAAATAGCTTAAACCTGAGCTTGTTTGGTTGGTCTAGTCTGATGGTTTAAACTGGTTTTGGGCAGTTTTGTTGGGTTGGTCATGACTCAAACCAGCTTAGACCACCAAGTTATGTTACACTAGTTTAAGTTGTTCTCAGCAGGGAAAAGTATAAAAAAGACAACATTTGCTTAGACTGATACAAACAAGGCTTAATTTACAGAGACATAAAGCAACTGGATTGCAGTATTATGTAAGCGGCGCCATTCACATGGCACATTAGTCTGCTATAGTTCTCACTGACAGGAGAGCGAAACCTGCTTCAATGCCACTGCTTTAACTGTGCTTTGAGCAGTTACATTTCAAAAATGCATGGAAAGTCTAATGTAATTGGCTCTTTTGCATCTTAAGAGACAATTGCAAGTTGCATCGATGTGGAAAGTAAATTGCACTCGTTTTATAGAGCTCATAAAAAAAATCAAATGAGCTTCGAAAGCCAATCTAAACCTAGATTAAAAGCTTCATTAAATGTGAAAATTGCTCAGGGAATACACAACATCTGTTTCTGGACTGACAGAGTCTTGTCCAAGGTTATCTTGTACAAACAACGATTTACAGCCTTGAAAACAGTCAAGAATTCACAGCAGGAGACTCGGCATAAAAGTTTGCAAGGAAGAGGCCCTGATTATGTGACAGTCGTTACAGGACTGAATCCGCAACCTTGGAGATGCTTTCATACCGCGGGCTGTTACTCAGGAGGTTTTAACAATGTCTCCCTGACATGTTTGTGGTCAATTTCCTTGCCGGCATCAAATGCAATTCCTTGAAAAAGACATTTCAAGACATCCTCTGGCACGTTCATTAGTTGCAAATGCACCAGCTGAAGGGAAGCGCTTACCTTTCGGATGACTCGGGTCCGCTGAACCCGCACTTCCCCATTCCGACTGTACGGAGCATCTGAAGCCCGTTCTGACTTTCCTGATTCATAGAGGCCGGCGTCGGCTGAGTCCGTCGCTTGCCCGTCGCTCAGCGGCAATGCGCGCGAAGGCAAAGTCGGAGGCTGCATGAGCGGGTGCGCCATGTGACCGTTTCCCATCACGCTCTGAGGGGTGGGGTGGACTGACCTGGCCGGCCGTCGCCAAGGGCGACGGGGTGATCGGCGGCTGGCTGGTGGCGTAGGGAGACTGGTTCTGTATGTTGAGGACCAGGCTGCCTGGCGGTTGAGAAGAGAGGGGAGGAAGTTGGAAGTGTGCGGTCATGAGCGGATGGTGCGGGGGATGGCCACTGGATGGATGGGGTCACGCCGATGATGGGAGACTGGACGGACACTCCTTGGCTGTAGACAGGCGGCTGTGGCATCCCGTACGAATGAGCCATCATGCTGGCCTGACAGACCGACACCATTGGAGGCACCCATGGGGGCCCTGCGGGACAGGAACAGAAGAACCAGGTCAAGGACAACCAACGTCACATTTGACATTCAGCCACATTGTTTTTTTTTTATTATATGGAATCACAAGGTGATAAATGAAACGTCATCTTTGTCAGAGGCGGACAGAATGCACAGCTTCATTACTTAAAAGTACAGATACCCCTTGCAAAATTTCACTCAAGTACAAGTAAAAGTATTACAGTCAGATGTCTACTTAAGTAAAAGTACCGAAGTACTTGTTTTTAAAAGTACTTAAGTATCAAGAGTACATTTTCTAAATATTGCGTTACTACTGCCCACAGTGATTACATTTATGGACAGAATCGTCCTACAAAAATAAAAAATGTTAATGTTAACCTTGGAGAATGTAAAAGGACTTGAAAGTAAAATCAAGTCATCTTTATCTTTTTACCATGTTGCTTTGTTTAACATTTAAGAAAATTTCAGAAAATTCAGGAAATTGAAATAGTCTGGCGAGGTGGGGCCATGGGTCGGCACATTCCCAGGATGGACCTGCTGAGCATTGTTTTGTCCATGGTTTTGTCTCTTATCTAAATCTGACCATGGAGTTGATTTTGGCGGAAAAATAAAGGTGATTGCTGATAGTCCAAATCAGTGGCGCATGCACAATCCAATCAGGTTTGAGAGGGAAACAACTTTTGTCCATTTTTTTTTTAGAAGTAGTAACGGGTACTCACGGTTATGGATAGAAATGTAGGGGAGTAAAGAGTACAATATTTCCCTCTCAAATGTGTTCGAGTAAAGTCATGAGTACTTCCCAAAAATGATACTCAAGGAAAGTAAAGATCCCTCAAAATTGTACTTAAAGGGTAACTAAACCCCTGGTCAGAGCCTGACTCCACCCACTGGCAATATTTGAAAAATGCTGAAAAAGTGGGCTGACCCCAGGGGAGATAGAGAGGACGAAATAAAGATGCTAAAACACTCTATCCTGATCGTTTTCAATACTCGCAATTCCAACTCATGACTCGCTACAGTGGTTTTGACGAAACAAGCTGGTTTTTATACTGCCAAGGGCGTAGCTCGTACCAAGAGCGTGGTGAGCTGAAACGTGCATACGCTCACGAAGAACCGCTATCATCCAATAGGAAAATTCAACTGCAGTAACCACCGTTCAACCTGAAGAGGGCAGCACTGAGACGTTTTTACACCATATATTGTAGGAATAAAACACTTTATACACAAATGTCAAAAAAGTTACTCGAATCAATGACTGGTATTAATAAAGATCCATTCTTACAGATCATTAACTAAAAAAAGTTGTTTTAGTTAATCCTTAAGTACTGTACTCAAGTAAATGTACTCTGTTACTGTCCGGCTCTGATCTTTGTGCATTGGGCAAGTCTGCTTCTATCGCTATAGCTAATTTTCCAACACTTTGGATAAGAAAGAGTCAGCTAAAAAACTGAATAAAATGAACTTTTGGACGTTATTTGGTAGGGATGTACGATATATTCGGCCACATTATCGGTATCGGCGGATATATGATCATTTTTAATGTTATCGTCATCGGCCAAACAAGAACATTTAGCCGATATCTAAAAGACCGATAAATAATGTATTATTTACTTCAGCTGTTCACTGTTCAACATGATGCTTCTAAATTGCTTGAAATATCGATTGAAATCACTTTAAAGTCACTTTCACTTTAAAAGCGCAAGTCTGTCATATCGGCTACACTACATTAAAATAAGAACATCATAATTGTGTTTGTATCTTGGCTTTTAATGAGGAGACTTTTTTATAATCAGGCTCTCAATAATTGTCTAAAAATGTGGATCTACATTTATCAGCCAATAAATCGGTTAACGGCTTTCAAATTTAAAGAATTATCGGCTATCGGTATCGGCCAAAATTGTCATATCGGTGCATCCTATTATTTGGAGATTAATTTAACGTCTATGTTAATTGCTCTTCATATTACCTCTATAATGAGACAAATGTTCAAGGGAAAATCAAGTGATATTCAATGAGAGGGTGGGGTGCGTAGGCTTGGGATTGCAAGAGATTATTCAATAGCCTGTATGGCCTATTGAATGCTCAGAAACCACAAAAATATTAAGCAGCCCAACTGTGTTCATCATTGATAATAATAGTAAAGCAGCTAATCATCATATTAGAATGATTTCCGAAGGGTTTCTGACACAAAAGCCTGGAGTAATGATGCTTAAAATTCAGCTTTGCTACTGATAGATGTTTCAGTAAAACCAGAACAAGTGTTTGGTTCTAGATGTGGGTTTTACTCATAACAACTCCATTTTCCACCGTGAAAGGGAATTCATTGGTAAATATGTATTTCTTTATGCATTATTCATCTTTTGAGGGTCAAATCAGAGTCATTCATCAATGCAGTAATACAGCAAGGTTACGACAGATGAGTGTACACAAGAAGCAAAAACTTCCTTGAGCTTACTGTTTATATTCATCTCCACACTATCACTATAATTTCCAAGAGTAGACAGAGTTATGATAGCAGATCCCATGGGTGCTTGCACACTAGAGAAACCTCTGATGGGGCGTTTGATTTAAAGGAAGGTGTAAAATACGTTTTTAGAGTGTGGGAAAATCAAGTGGGTATACAGAGAATTGGATTTATGAAAACCTGGACATTGGTTGATGGATGTTTACGTCAGTGTATCAAAAGACACACTTTTCACAAACCCTTGTGTAGCATGAACATAGAGTGTGCGTTTTTTGACATTGGACTGGAAGTTGCATGGGTTTCACATCGGTGTACACTGAAATAATTGTATTAAGTTTGATAATTTACATTCTATTGCAGTATGTTTTCTCTTATCAGTCTTTCTTTGTATTTATCTGTGTGCATTTTTAAAAATGTGTTTCAGTGAATTTACCTAAAATTGTTTAAAGATCATGAAAAGTTGTATTGTGACTCACTGTCCCTTTTATTGATTATCAACACTTCTGCTAAACCTATATTCATTCGTAACCCGTTTTTAAAATACAATGACATAGATATTTTATTTTCAGTACACTGAATAAAAATATGGCATAGAGACTATTTTCACTCAGAAATTGCTAATCATTTTAACAATAAATTACAAAGGAATGGCAATTAACACGTTGAATTAAATGTGAAATTTTGGAGTAGAAAGACTGACTTCCTAAACATATTACCAATTTATTTTTATTTTTTTGACAGTATGAACAGATATAAGTATCGGCAAAAGATTTGGCAAAAGTATATAACAGATATAACATTTCTGTGACGCATGTCGTGACTCTCCTGTTCGAACTCGTTCATCGAAATTAAACGAATCTTTTGCCTAGTCAATTCGTTCATTTCGTTCATTGAATGAACCAAATGACTCTGAAAAGATTCGTTGCAAACATGAGAGTGTGTCACAGAACAGAGCAAGGCGAGCATTTGAGCTTATAAACTTAATCTTTGTTATTCATTTATTAAATGAGTGATTGTTTCCGCTTGATAAGAACGTTATTCATTCGTTCTGGAATTGTTTAGCCCTTTCTGGACCTCTGAATCGCTTGGTTCCCAATTAAGTCAATTATTAGGGCCCTATAAAATCCCGCTTCATTTTTTCCAAATTCCGTTTCGCTTCAGTTTTTGCAAATTCAGTTTTTTCCGTTTTAATTTTTGGGAATTAATTTTTTTTTACCCTTTACTGTTATTTTAGTTGTAAAAAGAGTGTGCTTTTTATCCCGTGATCGCCTGAAATTATAGGGCCCTACATTATATGGAGAAAAATCCTGGAATGTTTTCATCAAAAACCTTAATTTCTTTTCCACTGAAGAAAGAAAAGACATGGACATCTCTGGATGACATGGGGGTGAGTAAATTATCAGCAAAAGTTTTTTTTCAAAAGTGAACTACTCCTTTAAATCTGTTCATCACATGAAGCGATCTAATCGAAACTTAAGTCCTATAGGTTTGGAACAATGCGAGTAATAATGATCGAATTTTTGGCAAATTACCCCCTTAACTTGGTCTTAAAGGGACATTTCTTGGAAAAGATTTAAATATTGTCTCACCCATCATTTACTCACCCTCAAGTCATTCCAAACATGAATGATTTTATTGTGCAAATCAGAAGATATTTTGAAGAACATTGGGGACCAAACAAAACTAGACTGTCACAAAAACAATAACGTTTCAACATATTGTCTTTTGGTGTCCAACTGAAGAAAGAAAGTCTAAATGTGTTTGGAATGGGTGAGTAAATGATTTTTAGGTGAACTACCCCTTTAAGTCTTAACATTTTTTGAGTATTTTAAGCATAGCGTCTGGAATTGTAAAGCATACATCATTACTGAATTACCAGACAGCTTACTCACAATGCAACATAGCAGATTTATCTCATGAATATGTGCTCTTTGTGTGACCAGCACACTTCATCCACGGCTGCGAAAAATAGCACCTCAACAATGATGGTCCATAACACAAAATACACCAGGCGGGGAAAGATTAAAAAACATTAATCATGACGTTGGCCTTCCCCGCACTATAGTCTGAAGAGACAGGAATATACTAGCGGGAATAGATTCGCTGCAGCCTGAAATGAGGTGCGTGCATAATTCAGAACAAACTAAAGGATAGCTGCGCTCAATTTCAACCACCGTGGACACGCTAACAAAAGAAAAGTCCAATATTTCCTAGTCTATTAGACACAAAAGTGCTATTAACCAAAAAAGTAATTCCCAGACCATTTATGCATTTTCTGCAGATTTGTGCACTGCAATCAAGTCTTTTGATGAAAAATCTATCATTAGATTATTAAAGAAATAAGAATGGAAC
>JAQIUQ010004323.1:145000-150000 GCA_030378365.1 Hybognathus amarus
ATGTCTCTTACTGTAACTTTTGATCAATGTAACTCATCCTTGATGAATAGAAGTATTGATTTCTTATTTATTTCCCCCAAAAATAAAATACAAATTCTTACTGACCCAAACTTTCTAAAGGGTAGTGTTTAATGTAACAAAAGCTTTTCATTTCAGATAAAAGCTGTTCTTTTGAACTTTCTATTCATCAAAGAATCCTGAAATAAAAATGTAAAAAACTGTTTTCAACATGGATAATAATCATACATGTTTTTGGAGCATAAAATCATCATATTAGAGTGATTTGTGAAGGATCATGTGACACTGAAGACTGGAGTAATGATGCTGAAATATTCAGCTTTTTATAGGAATAATCTGTACATTTTAATATATATTAACATAAAAAAGTCATTTTAAATTGTCATAATATTTCACAATATTACAGTGTTTTTTGTGTATTTTTTATCAAAAAATTGCAGCCTTGGTGAGCAGAAGAAACTTCTTTTAAAAACATGAAAAATCTTACCGATCTTAAACTTTTGACCTTGTGTAATATAAATAAATAAAAATACATTGTTGAGTACGTAGAAAAATGTCAAGATGAAATGGCAGGGGTTGCACAGCATAATACTTTATTAAACATATTCTATACAGTGAACAATGAAACACAAATTGCACTGCAATAAAAAGCATTTAAGGCAGCCAAATGTTCATAGAAAGAAAGTGCCAGCTAACTGAAGACTGAACGATTGCTCAAGACATTCGATTGAGGAGTGGGAAGAGGACTTTTTGCAGGTAAAAAAAAAAACAAGCCGGTAAAATAACAAGAAAACGACATTTAGACCCAGGTTAAGATTAATAGCATAGAAGTTTGGAGACTTTGCTTTACTCTCGTCTTTGGTCAACTTTTATTGAGTTGCGAGTCGGTGTCAAACAGGCAGGCGGCTGCGATTCAGGCAGAAGAGCGAGGAACAGTCAACGAGGAGGCTTCCAGAGAGACGAGTTAACCTCCCCTGCTCCGCACCCCTGAGTTAATGGAAAGACTCTCCGTCATCAACCCTCTGCTCCGGCCCGCGAGTTCTCCTCTGTTCCATTATCCTCCTGACCTGCGCTTTACTTCATCAATTTACCCATCATGCATCTCTGCTCACCTTCGGCCCAAAGCCAATTTGTTGTGGGGTTACACTACACTGCCACATCATCACACAAACGAAACTTCTCATCATGACTGGTGAGTGCAGATGCAAAGGCCGAGCCTTCGGATGGTAAGTGCTGAAGCTTCTTTGCTGTAAACTGACAGAAAGTGTGTATCCATCTAGCGGTACACACATAGTATGACCTTGGGCCGTCCCAGACGATAGACTAGATGGTGGTGATTTCAGTGGTCATTGCTCCTAAACACTGGTCCTATGTCGTACAGCTGAAAGAGGCTAAAGACGGCCGTTGTCACGCTGACCGAACACAGTCTTCCAGTAATATTCACAAATTTAGCATGATCATCTCAATGTGTTTGCTGCTACGACCTATGCTATTTGGATCGCAATAAAAATGCGACATTAAATGGCGTAATTTAACGCGGCATGGTGCTAAAAGTTAAGGGATAGTTCCTTTGAAAATAAATTTTTTGTGTGTTTTACCTTACCTTAAGGGGCATCCAAGATGTACAGTGTCTTTGTTTCCACAGTATTTTCAATTTTGATATTTTTAGGTCAAACCGTTCTTGTCTGTCAGTCATATAAATGGAGGTCTATGGTCACCACCTCAAAGAGCATGCGCAGAGAAGTCCAAGTTACACATGATTTAATGACTCGTAAATGTAAGTACACATTGATGGCCTAAGACATGAAAAGAGCGGTTTGTGTGAGAAAACGAACATATCTCACATGAGTTTTTACTCTTGTAAGCTATAGCCACGTCCAAGCTGATCCTGAGGCCGTGGGCACTTCGGTCTGCGCAAGCGCCAGAAGGCATTGGAAGTGATCTCTCGCACGTGTACGTCACTCATAGTTTACACAGAGATTTTCAGAAGCGTTACCCTTCACTGTGAAGATCTAAACATATTTAGATATAACAGGAAATCGCAATGAAGAATCGATTTCAATATATCAACAGACAATGTTGAATTTTTCGGAACCGCGTGAGAGATCAGCGCTTGCGCAGACCGAAGCGTCCGCAGCCTAAGATCACTTGGACGTGGCTGTGGTTACAAGAGGTAAAAGCGATATAAATACTGTTCATTTTCTCACACAAACCGCTCGTTTCGTGTCTTAGGCCATCAATGTGTACTTACATTTACGAGTCATTAAATCATGTTTAATTTTGGACTTTCTCTGTGCATGCTCTTTGAGGTGGTGACCATAGACCTCCATTATATGACTGAGACAAGAACGGTTTGACCTAAAAATATCAAAATTGAAAATACTGTGGAAACAAAGACACCTACATCTTAGATGCCCTTGAGGTAAGCTAAAAACATATCAAAAATTAATTTCAAAGTGAACTATCCCTTTAAAACGTATTACTTCAAGCTCCACTTGCAAAATTGGCATGTTTGCCTCATTTCCCGAGTCCATATTCTCCTCTTTCACTTCGTCCTCTTTTTTTCTGGCGCACATAAAAGCCAAATGGCGATTCATCTTGCTCTATTTGTTTAACACTAGGCATGCTATGTTGTTCTTCTATACCAACTTGCGTCATATAGCCTACTCTAAAAATGTGGGGTTTTAACCCAAATTTGGGTCAAATAGGGAAAAATCCAAATGTTGGGTTAAAAATACAAACATTTTTTACCCAACATTTGGGTTCTGTCCACATTTGACCCAAATTTGGGTTGAAACAACCCAGCATTGTTTACAGTGTAGCCTATGATTCAAGATCCATAATGAGGATATTATAGTTGTGAGAGAAAATATAACAATGATTAATTACCAAGTAACCAGCTAAATACAGCATCTAAACGACCAATTTCCACTGCTGAAGTTAATTAAAAATAATATTTTAAATGTACTTAATTTAAAAAAAATTAAATAATTAAATAATACAATTAAATAAAAAGTCTGTAAGTTGTTGAGCGGCACACACACAAAGGCATTTGTGCCAAAGTTAACTTCTTTTCTTGCATTCTTAACTTACAAATTTGAACCTAATTGGTGTTGTCAACTTGCAAAGATGTAAGCAATAACACAAACAAAGTCTGCTTTCCTCCAAAACTCTGCAAAAAATCCCAATGGAGAGATCTAGGGAAAAAAGAACCTATTAGATTCTCTGTCCCTCCAGACTGGTGTAACCCACCTATCTCAACTTTGTCCTAGTTCACAAAATCTGACAAACTAGAAGATATAAAAAAAGAGAAAATGGAAGATATGGAAGATATAAAAGGCCTGAGACTGAACAATGCTGTTATTGTCTTGCATGTCTTTATGGGTCAGGCTCAGGATTGATTTATGTGAAATGTTGACCAATGGTTACAATGTTTCATGATCACAACACGTCGGTGGACACATATAAAGCCTAATAATTCTTTGCCGTCTCTCTCCCTTTTCAGTTTTTTTGCCCTTTTCATCTCCTGAGTGTTTTGTAATCCTCGTAAAATGCATCATTTATGACGTGGTATTTTCTTCTGTAATAATCCTATGCATTTCCTACGATCGGCTGTCACAACATGTTAAATCTTCCTCTCCGGCTCGGCTTTTTAGAAGCACGATTGTATCAAAACACAATATTGCACATCAAATTTTCCCGCAGTCCCAGTGAGCAACGCATAAAATGCACATTTCAGACTTTATACGGGCATCTGCTGACATCAGTGGGGGTGATGACAGAAACTGTAAAACGTGGTAGGACTCGAGCGTAGCCGAGTATTCTCTATTCTCTTCTTGGCGTTTTAATTCATCTCTGGTTATACCAGGCCCCGCGTCCCCTGGCGGGCCATTATCGCTGTGTGGCAGATGGCTTCCCTGACTCAACAGAAAACAGCCTGGGATAGTGTGTGCGCATGTGTGTCCTGTGCAAAACCAGCCAAAAATAAATGAATAAATAAATAAATGCACTCATGCTCTTCAGCACAAAGAAGTTTAACGTTTGTAGTCAGTTGTGGCCAAGGATTTTTCTGTTGCAAGAATCTAGTTACAGGGAAGATTGTCTTTTCTACTCCATGGGGACTGAAAGACACAGTAAGCACACAACATGCATATGATGCAATACAAACAATGAACTCAAAACAGTTATATTCTACATATCATTGCATATTCTATATCAGTGCAAAACCCACTGACAACCAATAGAAGGATCAGAATACCCAAATAATACAAATAAATACAGTTTTTAAACATATAAGTATTTATAAATACAGACTTAATTTAGCAAATAAAATAACATAAAATAAATCTTTAAAAAAATAAAATAGTTATTAAAACTTTCAATTTATATTTACTAGGGCTATGAAATGATTAATCACGATTAATTGCATCCAAAATAAAAGTTTATGTTTATATAATATATGTGGGTGCACTGTGTATAATTATATATATATAATATATACACTGTAATATATATATATATATATATATATATATATACACTGTAATATATATATATATATATATATATATATATATATATACATACACACACATGCATGTATATTTAAAAAAATTATGCATGAAAATATTTCTTAAATATGTACAAGCATGCACGTGTATTTATATATATATAAAATAATTATACACAGTGCACCCACATATATTATGTAAACACAAACTTTTATTTTGGATGCGATTAATCGCCATTAATCGTTTGACAGCCTGAATATTTACAGGTTATATAAAAAGGTTATTCCTTAAAATTGTTTAAACTATATAAATAAATGTGCTTATGCTCTCCGTGGGTTGTAGAAATATTACAGTAATGTTATCATTTGCAGTACTTTCAAATTAGGCTCTTCTCTTTTCTTCGACTTGCTTTGTCACTTTTTGTTATAGCCAACAAACGAATAATTTCCTAAATAAAATGCATTACAAAAT
>JAQIUQ010004323.1:155000-160000 GCA_030378365.1 Hybognathus amarus
GCTTGGATGTGTTCTGTGTGGTTACCAAGGTGTTGCTATGCGGATGCTAAGGTGTTTGATTTGCTAAGTGGTTGCTAGGTTGTTTCTGTGGAGTTGCTAAGGTGTTGGCAGAACCCGATTTCACCATTTTAACAAGATTTCTTTTTACGATTTTCAACATTTTTGTCTTTGACACCAACATTGTAACCAACCAATCAGATTTGAGGGGACAGGTTTATGTCTAGTTTAGGCTTACAACCAGGGTTAGGTGCTTCTACATCAGTGTTATTCACCTATCATTTCTCTCTGATTTTAGGGATAGGTTATGGGTAGCGTGAGGCTATGTGATTCGCTATGATGTTAATGGATGGTTGCTAGGGTGTTGCTATAAAGGTGATGAGGAGTTTAGTGGTTTTGTATGTTGCTATGTGGTCGCTGTGATGCTATGGATGGTTGCTAGGGTGTTGCTATGCAATTGATGATTTTAAATAGTTTCTTACATGTTGAGATGTAGACGATATGATGTTATGGATGGTTGCTAGGGTATTTGTTATGAAGATGATGATAAGTTTGAGTGCTTTTTAACAAATTGCTATGTGGTTGCTATAGTGCTGCTTCCTGATCCAAGTGAAAAGATCCCAAATTTCAAGCCTAAAGGTGCAGTCACCTGTTGAATAAACTGATGATGCATGTGGTCATGTAAACGCATTAAACCCGTTTTCCTTTATCAGAGTCAAGTCATAAGTATATAAACCGATTTCGACTCAGCTAGATGTTTTGCCCTTGCTCCTGATTTCTCTCGGCATAAAAACACATTAACCTGCGTAATTTCGTGCTTACTGAAGTGCGCATGTGAAGTGCATCCAAACAGACAGAGCACTGGTAGGAGGACATATATCGCAAACTCCGAATCTTTCGTACCTAAGAAATTATTTAAACGCGTCTTCATCTCGTGCAGAAAGTCAAAATGCTGCATGTAACGGCATGAAGATATTACGGCACATAAATTTTCCGTTGACATGTTGAAATACAAAAAATTATTAGGATCTTTTTTTACCTCACTATACCAGTAAATAACCTGATCCTATTAATAAACACTCTACCTTTGCTAGCAAAAAAGAAAAAAGATACTTGTATATAAAACGAAGTAATAAAAAAGCAAATTAATGAGTAACTAATTAAGTTAATAATCGAATAAGTAAGCCCGCTCCCTCACGATAATATCGCGTATCGCCGATCTCACAGGCTGACGATAGGACGATATGGAAATGGAGCATATCGCCCAACACTAATTGGGACGCAGCCTAAACCGCGTAACTCCATTGGATCCTCTAACTGTCAGTCAAACCGCATGGCTCTACCCGCCTCTAGTGAATGATGTGCCGCACACCGTTTGGACCATCTATTATGGGACATAATACGTTCAAAAGCCCTATCTCTACAATTTTACATTTAACCCTCAGGTGCTCTTCGGTCATTTCTGACCGAAAAATTTTGAAATTTTAAAAATCACAGCTTCATCGGCATGTTACAAAACTTGGTGACTTTTATGGCATTGGATATGTGAACGAAAAAAAAAATTTGAGGTCATGATCCTAGCAGGCTAAGTGGTCGTAAAAAACCGGCCATAGGAAATGAATGGGAAATTGACAAAAACACAAAAACTTTGAGAATTTTTGTGTGTACAATCTACAAATCGGCCACGATGCAGAAAAAAAGTGCTCAGCATTGAAGGGGTGACACTCTAAAACATCAAGAGTGCAAAACAGACATACCCACCCCTACACACATATACACACTTTTATACACAAAAACACCAATAAATTGTGATTAGAGAAATCTGTTTTGAATATTTAAAAATCACAGCTTCTTCAGAAAATTATGAAACTCTGTGACTTTTATAGCATTGGGTATGTGAACACAAAAAAAACTGAGGTCATGATTCGAGCAATTTAAGTGGTCGTAAAAAAATTAGTCACACTTTTGCTCTTCTGTCAAAAATGACAACCCATAGGAAATGAATGGGAAATTGACACACACACAAAAAATTCTCTGAATTTTTGTATGTACAATCTACAAATCGGCCACAATTCTAAAAAAAAGTACACCGCAGGAAAGGGGTGACACTCTACAACATCCAGAGTGCAAAACAGACACACACCAACACACACACAAATACAAACACACTTTTATACACGTACACACCAATACATTTTTATTACAAAAAGTATGTTTTGAATTTTTAAAAATCACAGCTTCATCGCAATGTTATGAAACTTGGTGACTTTTATGGCAGTATGTATGTGAACACACAAAAAAAAATTAGGTCATGATCGGAGCATGCTAAGTGGTCTTAAAAAAAAATAGTCACACTTTGGTCAAAAATGACCCCATAGGAAATGAATGGGAAATTTAAAAAAAAAGAAAAAAAGTGCATTTTTGTTTTTTGTCAATTTTTTTTATAAGAAATAGTTTTTGAGATTGTTTCAACTATATATTCAAATCCACCACCAACAACAACAAAAAAATGTGTTTATAAACAGCTGGGGAATTCACATGCCTCTCCATAGAGAGCTGTACATGATATCTAGTGGTTACATCATGATTCTAAGCTTTTTCTCTATACTGTAACCAGATGGTGCTAATTTTCTTCAAAAAAAATTTTTCTGAAGGCCTAGACTCTATATTAAACTAAAATACTGCATTAATTTTTTTTTTGAAAAAAAAAATATATATATATATATATATATATATATATATATATATATATATTGTTTTTTTCCATGGCAAAATTAAACCATAAATATTGCATAAATATTAATAAATTCAATTAAATTGTCTCAAAATACTCATTTAAAAAGAATAAATATTATAGAACAAAAATAAATTGCATTGGTTTTACTGGGATGGAGAAAGTTTCATTTTTAGGTGTCCGGTCACTTTTGACCGGGAAGATAACAAGTGAGACGAAGAGCACCTGAGGGTTAAGCTATTGTGAAAAAATTGACTTATACCAGTTTAATCATATCATTCAGCTATAATGCTGTTCCATCAGCTCATTTCCCAGATCTATTCTTCCCTTATGCCCATAGTGATTTATAAACAACCAGACAGGTCACAACAAAACAGCCCGCAGCTCACGAGCCTCGTCTGAATTATAACCTCTGTGTTCCTGTTTCAGTGCAAGAAGCTTTTTACAGTCCAAGGCATTTCAGAGAACATCAATGTACATACAAATTCAATCAGAATCAAACATTTCAATATCGCCAATATTCTCCACTAATTCCAAACTGCAGGGATCATGCAGAAACTTGGAATACGCTGCTGGCAAACACGAACCAGGAGGCGAAATGGGTTTTTCGATTTTATTTCATCTTCCTTTTCCAACATGTTGCAGCCAACGAGAATATGGCGGCACAGTCGGGGGCAGCAGAGAGAGAGAAAGAGAAAGCTCTATCCATCATTAGGTGTCACATCATCTCCTTTGACATGCTATTTTCACTTGGCCCGAGACTTCCTGCTCTGATTCACAAAACATAACTACCACTTTTGACCCAAAGAGACTGAAAGAAAGAGGAAAAAAAGCCCTTTTTCATTCTCTTCCCTTTCCTTAACCCTACACAACTGCATGCCCGGTAAACAATGGGTAAGCCAAAATGTGTGTGCAATCTAAGAGCTTTTAAAATGCTGAATCACTTGAACCAGGACCATTAATGTAGAGCGGGAGTGCAAACATCTAGGCAGGTCATGAGAGGACGGAAAAGGGCAAAATGGAAAATGTGTCTGACATGCGAATTGAGATCTGACAGACTCGGAACTGTTCTGACATATTTTAGCTGAGCTGCGATCCATTTCATGTTGGATATCAAGAAATGTAAGTGCTCTGTAAGAATGGTTTTATACTTAAATGTGGGTTGCCAAGGTTCACTCGTCATCGGACTTAAAAGAAATCCCAGGATTCTTTGAGAACTGATGAACTACTGCTGTGAGTCGCTGTAGATGTTCCTGTATCAAGACAGAACACATTAGCTGCACTGTATTCACTATCATTTATCCAAGAGTTGGGTTCTGGAGGTGAAAATCACATTCATACAGATTTTGATTTTGATCCTAAACCTTTTAAGAATTAACTGGTAAATTGAGTACTGCCTCCCTACATACATGGTATTTATATACAGTTATACTCTCATGTTCTGAGGTCTATACCATATGTGGTAACACTTTACTTGAAGGGGTGTGTAAAGGACTGTAACATGACACCTTCATACTCATGACATGACAAATGTTATGAATATGAAGCAAGTTTTATGTATGTTTGTGACAACTGTCATTAAGTGTCATCCGCTCAGTTATGACGTTTTTAATGCAAATTTGACATTGTTTGTTATGACACCTCGACACAAACCAATACAACATAAGCTGTCAGTGTCTTTGTCATGACAACTTGACATTACTAAGACAACATAAACATGACATAGCAGATTAATTATCAAACTTAAGAAACCACCTAGCTTTATTGGTTAACATTACATTGAACTGTCAGGTGGATGGTTTTGACATTGGCTGTCATGAAGCCATTATAACTTTTTAATGACAAATTCAATTAGTACCTATGCACTGTAGTTGAGGTCTTAAGGCCATTGCAATGTACTTAAGGCCATTGCACACTGAATCCGAAATTCGCATTCCGAAATTTTCGGTTTTGTCTACCCAGCGCTTCAACCGGGCCGCGCGTCGTGGGGTGTGTTTGTGTTTATGTGTGTCCATACCTTAGACATACTGCCAGATCTCCGTTCAGAATCGATTGGTTCACGGAAATTGGTGGTCTTGTTTTTAATATGTGGCTCCAGAATCGCTAGCAAAGCATCAAACTGTCCCACTGACATTCTGAAGTAAATTTTGAATCGCTAGGGATAAATTCGCAACTCCTTGATAAGGAGGTGAAACTCTCCTTCCTCTCGGCGCAATTTCAGGGATTGGATGGACGCAATATTTTCCTCTTTCTTCTCTTTTCAATAAGA
>JAQIUQ010004323.1:165000-182500 GCA_030378365.1 Hybognathus amarus
AAAATATTCCCACACCATGACACCACCACCACCAGCCTGAACCGTTGATACAAGGCAGGATGGATCCATGCTTTCATGTTGTCAGACGCCAAATTCTGACCCTACCATCCGAATGTGGCAGCAGAAATCAAGAACTCATCAGACCAGGCAACGTCTTTCCAATCTTCTATTGTCCAATTTCGATGAGCTTGTGCAAATTGTAGCCTCAGTTTCCTGTTCTTAGCTGAAAGGAGTGGCACCCGGTGTGGTCTTCTGCTGCTGTAGCCCATCTGCCTCAAAGTTCGAACGTACTGTGCGTTCAGAGATGCTCTTCTGCCCACCTTGGTTGTAACGGGTGGTTGTTTGAGTCACTGTTGCCCTTCTATCAGCTCGAACCAGTCTGGCCATTCTCCTCTGACCTCTGGCATCAACAAGGCATTTCCGCCCACAGAACTGCCGCTCACTGGATGTTTTTTCTTTTCGGACCATTCTCTGTAAACCCTAGAGATGGTTGTGTGTGAAAATCCCAGTAGATTAGCAGTTTCTGAAATACTCAGACCAGCCCTTCTGGCACCAACAATCATGCCACGTTCAAAGTCACTCAAATCACCTTTCTTCCCCATACTGATGCTCGGTTTGAACTGCAGGAGATTGTCTTGACCATGTCTACATGCCTAAATGCACTGAGTTGCCGCCATGTGATTGGCTGCTTAGAAATTAAGTGTTAACGAGCAGTTGGACAGGTGTTACCTAATAAAGTGGCCGGTGAGTGTATATATATATATACACACACACATGCATGTATATTTAGGAAAAAAATCTTATTTATATATAAAATATTTATATATAATATAAATTATATATAAATCTATATACAGTATATACATGAAAATATTTCTTAAATATATACAAGCATGGGTGAGTATTTATATTATATTAAATATAAATATATACAAGCATGTGTAGCTATTTATATATATATAAAATAATAATACACAGTGCACCCACATATATTATGTAAACACAAAGTTTTATTTTGGATGCGAATTAATCGTGATTAATCGTTTGACACCTAAATATATAATATTATAATACACACACACAATTCAATATAAATAAATATAAATATATATGCATACACACAATTCAATTATTTCTATAATAAAACTATATTATGTAAAATGTATTATGTAAAAATAAACACTAAAATGTAATTAGAATATAAATAAATTTCAAAGTGAATTATATATTAATATATTAATTAGATATTACATATGTGTAATAATTATTTGACATTTTATTATTATTTTGTTTTCTATATTACATTTCTATTAATATATACTGATTTAATAAAGTATGTCAATTTTTTAATATTATATTTATACTATTTTGTACTTATATATTTAATTTTATATCTTGCAATTTAACAGTGATTTTTCTAGGTAATAAAAGCATAACAAAACTCACAAATGAATTGCATCATATAAACAGAAATGTAATATATTATAAAATACAAATAAATTGTAAATATAATATATAAATACCTTGCATATACTTTACAAATATCTATCTAGGTTTTGACAGCCAGACCACCAAACCCAGTGCTTCATCCGGTAAGGGAATCCTTGTCCCAGTTATCTTTCCAAGAATAAAAATTATTCACATCAACTGTAGCATACAGGAAAATTACAGAAAAATCCAATTACAACAATAACAATAAAATTCACTATAACATTGACTTTTCCCCGGGTTGTTTCTAATTTTCAAGACAACTAAATGGCAGAATTTCCAGCAATGCAAAAGCAAACCACAGAAGATGAACACACCGCACAAAGATCAAACTCTTCTCCCACAGTCTTGCCAGGTGTTCAATTCCCATTAGCTGTTATAAGCTTTAGTTTGTCCTCTCTGCACACACACACAAACACACACACACTAATGAGACAGTTTCAGTCCTATGAGATGTTGTGCAGAAGTAATAAAATGATGACAGAAAGATCAACTAGCATCCACTAATCTATCAGGAAAATGAAGAAACGTGTTTCTGCTTCAAAATCAAAAATACATTTATAATTGATACTTGCTTAAGTAATGATCATAAATTAGAATGAATTTAAATGGCTAATTAATTGTAAGTCGCATCCAAATTCCAAATGGTGATTATTCGACACAAAACAAACCCCAGATCGTAGCTTTAAACGTCTTGAATCAGCTGGATTCAGTTTGTTTTAGAAACTATAAAATGCTGTTTTGACGCAGTCTGACTTCACTTTAATAACAAAACAATTTCTTACACAATGCATCACTTTGGCATATTGACATATGGGACTGGTGTTCCGTTTAATGTGCATTGGCGTCTACGCTGAAGCTTAATGGTTTGTATCATTCAGCGTCGAACCTCTTCACCGACAGTAATTAAGTCTAGATATACACTTTATCTGATTTAAGAGCGAAGTAATTAAAGGCTTTTGTAATACCTGAAAACAGTTCACTGAGTACAGATAAGAGAAACGAATGAGAAAATGAGCCGTATATGACGCCCTTGTTCCGCTCAAATATTCATAAAACACTCTCATGCCGTTCTAAAACCTGTAAACTCTTATTTTTTCCTGGAAAACAAACAAACAAACAAGCGAGCAGCAACAAAAATAATCCAAAACATCATATTAATAAAAAATAATAAAAATAAAGCATTGTTATATATAGTCCTGTGATATCAACAATAACAAAAAATAATATAATAAATAATACCATAAATTTATATACTCTCCAAGGTTGATTTGATTTATCAAAAATACAAGTAAAACAGTAATATTGTGAAGTATTATTACAATATATTATTACAAAAAAGTTATTATATTTTAAATAAATTTAAAAATGTAATTTATTCCTGTGGTCAAATTTTCAAGCATCATTACTCCAGTCATGAGGTCACTCTGACATGAGGATTTGATGCACATCTTCATCTTATTAATATTATTATGGTCAATGTTGAAAATAGTTGGTGGAAAGTGGAAACTGATACCATTCAGAACATTTGTGGAAAAAAGAATGAATTTGATCAAACGTGAAAGTGAAGACATTTGAAATGCTTAAATAAATGTAATAAATATAGTTAAATAATGCAAAAAAATACTTCCTAATAATCAAGGAATTCTTGAAAAAAAGTATCAATTTCCTCATAAAAAATAAGCACCATAATCGTTTTCAACATTGATAATAATATTAAAAGTTTATTGAGCAGTAAATCATTATAGAATGATTTCTGAAGGATCACAGTGACACCAATTAATAATGCTGAAAATTCAGCTTTTTTATCACAGTGATAAATTACATAATAAAATGAATTCAATAAAAACAGCTATTTTAATTTGTAATAATATTTTACCATATGACAGTATTTTTGATGAAATAAATGCAGCTTGGCTGAGCAGAAAAGACTTGTGTATTGTGTGTTTGTGTTGATATATATATATATATATATATATATATATATATATATATATATAATATACGTATTATTTACAATTATTATGCACAATACAATTATTTGTATAATATGAATATATTATGTAAAATGTATTATGTGAAAATAAACAAAAAATGTAATTAGAATATAAATAAATTTCAAAGTTAACTATATATTAATTTATTAATTATATATTACACATAATGTTTAATAGTTGTTCGACATTTTATTATTATTTCATTTTCTATAATTCATTTCTATTAATATATAATGATTTAATAATGAATGTCAATTTGTATATATTATATTTATACTATTTTTGTAATTAATAAGTCACTATATTTCATATATTATTTCCGTTTATACATTACAATTTAACTAGTGATGTTTTTGATGAAATAAATGCAGCTTGGGTGAGCAGAAGAGACTATGTGTATATATTTTTGATTTATATATATATATATATATATATATATATATATATATATATATATATATATATATATATATATATATATATATATATATATACATATTTAGCCTAGTCTAGTATATAAATAGTATTGAGAATAATAATAATATATGTATACATATTATAATATTAGTTTTTTTATATTATTATTGTTGATATATCACAGGTATTTGACATTGACTTTGAACAAAGTTTTATTTTATTATATCTATTAATATGAGTACTGCAACAGCTACCAATAATGATCAATTAAAATGATTTATTGAAAAAACTAAAAAGAGAAATAACCATAAGACTACTTAGACACCATCCAAAAGTCTAAATTCATCTCCCATTAGACAGAATCCAGTAATCAGGACAAATCACCTGCATGGGAAAGTAATAGAGATGATAAAAATGGTAATGTGAAGTAAAAGACTTAAAGGGTTACAAACAGCCACAGTGTTTCTGCAATGGCCTTTACTTCTCGACGCCCATAATTGGTGCATATGCTGCATTAAAGTGCGCTCGACTATGTAATGGAGATGCATGCAAATATAAAGAGACACAACCCTCGAAGAATAGCCTGCAATCCATCCCTCCACCCGGACATTTGGAAGAGTCATTAAGTGCGTTTAAATGAGGTTGTTAAAACTGATAGAAATGAGGCAGTATATTTGAGAGTGGGCAGGAGACCATTTTCAGCGTTACTCACTCGAGGCCATCATCCATCTTCTGCCACGATGGCAAAAAGTCCGCGACCGCAGCGCTTAGGGCCAAATGTCAAAGAAATAAAATGCACGTAGGCAGCCCCATTATGTCCCAATAACAAAATGATGGAAATATTTGTTTCAATTACATCGCGAACTGCGGGAGACGAGAGCATGATGCACGCTGAAAGGACATGATTTGGTTATAGATGCATTTTGCCAGTCGATGGTGAATTAGCTTTATCAGTGGAGCATATGATACACGTATGAAGACATTGTGATGTTTCTCTGGAGATGCTGTCGTCCTGCATCAGTGAGCAGTGCCCGGGGCCCGAGGACGTGATGACCCTCGAGGGCCGGTCGATCGATGTGAGCTGGCACACTCAGCAGTGACCCGAGGTGACAGAACGGTGGCCCGACCGTGGGGACTGAACACACACACACACACACAGGCTGAAGGAGTGAGAAAGGGAACCGGTGAACACTCAAAATTTAAAGGGATAGTTCACTTTGAAATTAATTGTTGGTGTGTTTTAGCTTCAAGGGCATCCAAGTGTCTTTGTTTCTGCAGTATTTTCAATTTTGATATTTTTAGGTCAAACCGTTCATGTCTGTCAGTCATATAATGGAGGTCTATGGTCACCACCTAAGTACACATTGATGGCCTAAGATCACGAAAGCGAGTGGTTTGTGTAAGAAAACGAACAGTATTTATATTGTTTTTACCTCTTGTAATCACAGTCACGTCCAAGTGATACTGGAAGGCACGGGCGCTTTTGTGGCTGTGGTTACAGGCAAGGTAGGCCTAAATGTCTGTGAATACTGTTCGTTTTCTCACACAAACCGCTCGGTTTGATGTCTTAGGCCATCAATGTGTAATTACATTTATGAGTCATTAAATACATGTTTAATTTGGACTTCTCTGCGCATGATCTTTGAGGTGGTGACCATAGACCTCCATTATATGACTGACAGACAAGAACGGTTTGACCTAAGAATATCAAAATTGAAAATACTGCAGAAACAAAGACCCCTACATCTTGGATGCCCTTGAGGTAAGATAAAACATACCAAAAATTAATTTTAAAGTGAACTATCCCTTTAAGAAGCCTGATCAAAACATCCTTACTCCCAAACCATTTATGAAAACTAAGCTTGATTCAGAAATATGTCAGTAATTAACTATTATTTTCACTACTGATTCATTTGTTGATTATTTCTTTTGATTGGTCGGATGTAAAATACAAACATTATTAATTAACACTATCGGTCAAAAAGTTTAAGATCGGTAAGATTTTTATGTTTTTAAAAGAAGTCTCTTCTGCTCACCGAGGCTGCAATTTTTTGATAAAAAATACACAAAAAACACAGTAATATTGTGAAATATTATGACAATTAAAATGACTTTTTTATGTTAATATATATTAAAATGTAATTTATTCCTCTGAAAAAAAGCTGAATTTTCAGCATCATTACTCCAGTCTTCAGTGTCACATGATCCTTCACAAATCACTCTAATATGATGATTTTATGCTCCAAAAACATGTATGATTATTATCCATGTTGAAAACAGTTTTTACATTTTTATTCAGGATTCTTTGATGAATAGAAAGTTCAAAGAACAGCTTTTATTTAATTAGAATCTTTTCTAACATTATAAATGTCTTTACTGTAACTTTTGATCAATGTAACTCATCCTTGATGAATAGAAGTATTGATTTCTTATTTAGTTCCCCCAAAAATAAAATACAAATTCTTACTGACCTCAGAACTTTGTAAAGGGTAGTGTTTAATGTAACAAAAGCTTTCCATTTCAGATAAAAGCTGTTCTTTTGAACTTTCTATTCATCAGAAGAATCCTGAAATAAAAATGTAAAAAACTGTTTTCAACATGGATAATAATCATACATGTTTTTGGAGCATAAAATCATCATATTAGAGTGATTGTGAAGGATCATGTGACACTGAAGACTGGAGTAATGATGCTGAAAATTCAGATTTTTTCAGAGAAATAAATTACATTTTAATATATATTAACATAAAAAAGTCATTTTAAATTGTCATAATATTTCACAATATTACTGTGTTTTTTGTGTATTTTTTATCAAAAAATGGCAGCCTTGGTGAGCAGAAGAGACTTCTTTTAAAAACATAAAAATCTTACCGATCTTAAACTTTTAACCAGTAGTGTATATATATATATATATATATATATATATATATAGCATATACTGTACATAGCATGAACTAGGCTGATGCAGAAAAAGCAAAAACTAATTGGAAAGATCAAAGAGGTGGTGGGAAAAAATCAGTAAAAATATCAACTATGGCTGCTTTCAGTGCAAAAAAGCTTAACTAAGATTATAAATGAATGTGTTTGGGGAAAATGCTACAAAAGTGTATACGACACACACATGTTGTGTTTTAATGATTTATGGGGATTTCCACAGTCTCTTCCAAAGTCAGTTTTTTTATTCTGCACAAACTGTATATTCTATCTCAGCAACACTAACCCTACACCTAAATCTACCCATCACACACAACTATGCGGATTACAAGGAATACAAGGATTTCGGACATTGCCAACTTTGTGGGGACATTTTGTCAATGAGGGTTTTACCGGGTCCATACGTATATATATGATATATATATATATATATATATATATTCACAACACACACTGCTCACTCTGTCATCTGCTCAATTTAAACACATTCTCTTTGTATAACCAGATAACTTCCTCTGGTGTTAATGCTCCCTGTTATACACCTGCTGTGATCTGAGTAGAAAGACGATTTGAAAACGCCTGCATCTATGAAGCATCCTTTAAGCTCACACAAGACATT
Organism: Hybognathus amarus; assembly: GCA_030378365.1. Classification (NCBI taxonomy): domain Eukaryota; kingdom Metazoa; phylum Chordata; class Actinopteri; order Cypriniformes; family Leuciscidae; genus Hybognathus; species Hybognathus amarus. The sequence continues at coordinate 172,456 of JAQIUQ010004323.1, forward strand.
CGCTCCCACAATTCTGCTTATGAACTCTTCTGCGTGCTTTTCCCCTCCCTCCACCGCGCTGTTCATACATCTCATTTACCAGCGGCGTATGCAGCTCACATCAAGAGCTCTCTTCATATTTTTACCCTACATATTACAAATTTAAATGATCTGACTAAAAACAACTGCCTAAATGTTTTCCCCACCCATCACGGTGTATAAATATTAATATTTTTTCTCTTTACAAGAAATAAATCAAAATGCCGGATACCAAAGCAGGAAAATATTACCTTGTAATGATGCCTCACCCCGACTCTTGAAGGGCACGAGGAGCCAGAGTCTTTAGAAGACAAAAGAGAACAAAAAAGAAAAACAAAATTGCCTCTGCCAAGCAGCATGGAGACAATTTCCAACCCTCTAAGACACTGTCCACATTTCATATTTCATATCAGCCCTTCGTCAGACATCATTTCTGACTTGTACATGACGGTTCAGTAGTTTTTAATAAGACAAAAAAAAAGTAATTAAATGTTCTATTGTCACACCTTGTTCTAACAAATGGGTTGAACACAAATACGTAATTACGCTAAGTCTCTTTAAATAATTTGCACCGGCATTTGTTCAAGAACTAATTAAATTTCTCCCTCAGCCCTGTATTTGTTACAATAACATTGAAACTTTGAGAGGCTGTTGATTTAAAAGACAAAATATGAGACGATTTGAAATTATATCTTAGGCTTCAATTTGGGAACATGAAAGAGCATTATTTTAATATGCAAATACACTGTAAAATATAATATGCTTTATTTTAATCAATAAAATTGTGGCAAACAGATTGCAAGCAATATTATTAGTTAAATTTAACAAATTAAAATTGAGTAATAATTAATCAAGTTATTCCTTAAAAGTTAACCATTTAAAATAGAGTAAAGATTACACCAAAAAAAATTTACAAAAATATCTCACTAACAGACAGATGTCAAAGATTAATTAAGAACTTTTATTTTATATTGGCAACATTGAAGACACCTGATGTTAACAAGCAGAATCACTGAAGGAGAAAACAATCAATTTTAAACAAACACCAATCACCATAATGGTGACATACATTTATGTTTTTTTGTTTGTTGTTGTAAGTTTTACTAATTTAAATGGTTAACTTTTTAAGGATTTAATTTGATTAATTATTACTCAATTCTATTTTGTTAAATTTAATTAATAATATTGCTTGTAATCTGTTGCCACATTTTTCTTACAATTAGATAACACATATTCATTTTTACATGTATAAGTGTTTGCTACAACAACACAAAATCCTATAAATATAAATATATATCATGGTTTTCACAAAATATTAAATATAGAATTTTTTCTTACGCAGCCAATCAGCATGATTTCTGAAGGATTATGAGAACACTGAAGACTGGATTAATGATGCTGAAAATTCAGCTTTGCATCGCAGGAATAAATTATATTTTAAAATGTATTCAAATAGAAATCAGTTCTTGTAAATAGTAATAATATTTCACATTATTATCATTTTTATTGTATTTTTTTTATCCAATAAAAGCAGCCTGGATGAGCATCTTGCACCTTCTTTCCATACAACAAAAATCCCATTATATAGTTAAAATGCTAATTTTAGTGTATTGGGTTAAAAGAACCTTCCTCTAACACATTTGCATATATATCACTATCTACATTAGCAAAAGCAAATAAAAACCCAAAATTACCAAGAGCACAAACCAGAAAGCTTTATTTCTGATACTTGCACCAAGATGCCACTATCGCAGAAGAGACGTCAGCCATTCAAGCTGATATTTGCATCTCTATTAGGCATTACTTGGAAACTTTGCTTTAGTGATCTTACAGTGAAAGAGTAACCGTCAAGGACATTTTCCCACAATGCTTTCTTATGGTAATGCCAGTAACCTAATGACACTGTGCAATGTGGGGCTTTTCAAAAGCTTAAAAATATGAGCGCATGAACTCAAACAGCATCCATTTAATCCCTGATGAATCATAAAAATCTATGCTGTAATATTCCCAGCAGCATAGGTAAAGAATTACACTGATAATATATGCCATAGAGTGGAAAGAATGATCGGGCACTGCCCTCGTTCAAAATATTTTATTGCACTCTCTTGCGCTTTACTCTCTGCACAAGGGCATGATGAAATGCTTCTAATTTCATTATGACCTTCAAACGTCTCTGCTCCATTTGTAGATAGCGTTGATAAGAGAAGACAGGGGCAGCGTGAAAGCGCGAGCCACAGAGCGGCACACACCAGAGAATAGTGCCACGCAAATAGCCCCCTGGAGAGTCTACGGGCTGTTGCTCTTCTACAGGCACAAAACTGAGATATGACTCATAAACTTTCCTGATGTTTATGTCTGCGCAACTACACTGACGGGAATGGATTGAATGAATGGGAGGGGTTTGTGGCAATTGATGAATTTATGACTGTAAAATTTTGGGGGAATTTACAAGAAGAATAAAATGAATATGAAAAATGAATATGACTGAATTATGTTAATTCTAGGGCTGTGCAAAAGTTAATTGCAATTAATTGCATCCAAAAATAAAAGTCTGTGTTTACATAATATATTTGTGTGTGCTGTATATAATTATTTTGTATATATATTTGCCTATGCATGCATGTGTATATTTAAAAATTATTTGCACTTAAATTCCGTATGTATGTGTGTATGTATGTATGTATATGTATGTATGTATGTATGTATGTATATATTATATATATATATATATATATATATATATATATATATATATATATATACATAATCTATATTATACAAATATAAAATATTTTATATATGAATAACAAATTTTCTTAAATATATACATGCATGTTTGTGTATTTATATATACAAAATAATTATAAACAGCACACAAATATATTATGTAAACACAGACTTTTATTTTGGATGCGATTAATCACAATTAATTTTTGCACAGCCCTAGTTAATTCTAATCAATAAAATTGAGGCAATACTATATATATATATATATATATATATATATATATATATATATATATATATATATATATATATATATATATATATAATTAAATGTCATTTTAAAAAATAGAATTGATTACTCATTAACTGAATGAATTACCTAAAAGTTAATCATTTAAAATGAGTAAAATTTTAAAAAATGTCTAAACAAAAATATTGGAATAACAACTGACTGATCAATATGAATTAATAACTCTTTTTTATTATTATTGGCAACACTGAAGACACCTGATGTTAACAAGCAAGATCACTGAAGAAGAAAGCCATAATTTTTAAGTCACCATTATGAAGATCAGTGTGTGTTTTAGTTTGGCTCTTGACCCTTAAATCATTAACTTTAGATGTGGTTGATTGGCAATTAAAAAAAAAGTTCTTAATCATCTTTGACGTCAGTCTGTTTTCCCAATATTTTTATTTGAAAAAGTGTAAATTCTACTCCTTTTAAATGGTTAACTTTTCAGTAATTAATTTGGTTAATTATTACTCATTTTTAAATTGTAATTTAAAAAATGTAATTGTAATTTGTTGCCTCAATTTTGTTATTTAAAAAAATGGATATTTAAAAAATAATAATAATATGGCACTTAACAAAATGACAAACTAAAATTAACAAAAATAAAAGCTTATTCAAAATGTTATGCATTCACATCACATATGTAAGTATATTTTATATAAATAATTTAGGTTTATCATTTTTGTTATTCAGTCATTTACATTAGGGTGTTTTGTTTAATATTTATGTTATGTATTATTTATTTTATTATTTTAGTGTTGTGTGTTTTGACCCTGACCATCAATTTGAGCATTCATGTTTACAACTCTGATTCATCATGTTACTTTCTATTGAGTTTTAATGTGGAGGTTATCAGTACATGTTAAGGTAAAAAGGCAGATTTTGGTAGATCAATATTAGCATTATATCACCTAATGAAATATATGGTTTAAAGTTAAACATACACGCATTATAATATACATGCATCCTGCAAAACAGAAAACATTTTTTTTTTTTATCTTTATGGATTTTTTAAGTATTTTCTTTATGGTGAACCACAGCTGCTTCTTCTGGCAACCACAGCTGCAAGTGTTTTTTGCTTTTTTTTTACTGTAAATTAAATGGGATTTTTTAAATATATTATAGTAATAAAGAATGAAGTTAAAACGGTACTCAACCACGCGACAATGAAAACCACATCGGTCTGCCATGATTGAGTCACCACAAACTTCACATGATGCTCACGTGCATCTTAAAGCTCATCTTTTATTAATGTGTTTCTTATTAAGATGACAGCTCACGATCAGGCTTCTCTTGAGAATTTGCATGGGTTGAGGAGCATATATGCAAAGGAGAGATAAAGACACAAGCTCGCAGTGACGACTGGAGCAGCTCAAGAGCGAGAAGCACAGATGTCACCAATGAAAACACAAGTTCCTCCTACAATCTTCTGAAAACACTACTAACAAGATCTTTACAATATATAATAACACATATTCAAGAGATTAAATGCATGGTATGCATGTAGAAAAACAACAACCTTAAACTTGATTTTCAAAGCAATGCCATAGAAACGTTATGTTGGGTTCCCAAAAAACCTTTCAGTAAACAATTCTTAAACAAACAGTGCTGCCTACATTAGAATCGAACCTCATTGGTTCTTGAGCAAAGCTTAGAATGTGCTTCGTAACACGAGAATGAACCTCATTGGTTCTTGACGAAGCTCAAACATGCTCCGTAACACTGAGAATGAACCTCATTGGTTCTCGAGGAAGCTCGAAACTGATGCGTAACACGAGAATGAACCTCATTGGTTCTTGCCAATCTCAAACATGTGCGTAAGCATCGAGAAATCGCATTGGTTCTGCCAAGCTCATATGTAGCATAACACAAGATGAACCTCATTGGTTCTCGAGGAACTCAAACGTGCTCCGTAACACGAGAATGAACCTCATTGGTTCTTGACGAAGCTCAAACATGCTCCGTAACACTAAAATGAACCTCATTGGTTCTTGAGGAAGCTCAAACGTGATGCGTAACACAAGAATGAACCTCACTGGTTCTTGCTGAATCTCAAACATGATGCGTAACACAAGAAATGAATCTCATTGGTTCTTGCGAAGCTCAAACGTATGCATAACACAAGAATGAACTCTCATTGGTTCTTGAGGAAGCTCAAACGTGCTCCGTAACATAAGAATGAACCTCATTGGTTCTTGACTGAAGCTCGAACGTGAATGCGTAACGGCAAGAATGAATCTTATTAGTTCTTGAGCCGAAGCTCAACATGCTCCGTAACACTAAGAATGAACCTCATTGGTTCTTGAGGAAGACTCAAAGCGATAATGCGTAACACAAGAATGAAACCTCACTGGTTCTTGGTGAATCTCAACCGTTCTGCTAACACAAGAATGAACCTCATTGGTTCTTGCCGAATCTCAAACATGCTGCGTAACATGAGAATGAATCTCATTGGTTCTTGCCGAAGCTCAAATGTAGCATAACACAAGAATGAATCTCATTGGTTCTTGCTGAAGCTCGAACGTGCTGCGTAACACGAGAATGAACCTCATTGGTTCGTACTGAAGCTCAAACGTGATGCATAACGTGAGAATGAATCTTATTGGTTCTTGAGGAAGCTCAAACGTGCTACGGTAACACGAAAATGAACCTCATTGGTTCTTACTGAAGCTCAAACGACTTGCAAACACCAGGTTGGCTTAAACTAACTTTCAGGTAAAACAAAAGTCCACTGTACAGATTTGAAAGCTTAATGTCTACAAAACAACCAAACGCTTTTACCAATGCAAACATCCCTCAATGACCTCAGACACCCAGTGAAGCACAGCGTAGGAACGGAACCCAAAATTATGCATTTAAAGCCTGTCGTCTGATAACCATCGATATTAGCCGCCTTAAGCTTGCTCACTGGAGGCTTTAAGACATTAAGGCACAATTTCCAGCTTTGAAACAACATAGATTGTGAAAAATTAAGCCTTCTCTCACATCAGAATCACTGACTTGCACTTTAATATATATTTTTCCATGAATTAGCATTAAATTATTCCAAATAGTTCTCTTAATTTCATAGCTTTTCTCTTGGTTGCGCTGCTTCCAGTAGTATGTATTTATGTTAGAGCTTGTATCCAATCATATTTCAGCCATCATGCGTTGCCGGGTCAAATAAATCTGCCTGGAGGCCTTCAGAATCGACAGTGCTAGCGTCTGTAGTATAAATGAATGGCAATCTCTTTAACCAATCAGATAATCCGTCATATTTAATCAGCCAGTCAGATTTCGCTTTGACTGCAGCGAGGCCATCTAGCTGGCATATAATAACGTATGTGTTTTCTTGTTCTTTGATTGGATGCACGTACAGACCGCGTACTATTAGTGGTAGTATCCGCATCTGTAGCGGACTGCGTAAACTAAATATATATTCCTGTAGATGTAATCGTTTTTCAACCCAAAAATTAATGTTTCTTTCCTGCTCGATGTCCAGCAGAAATAAATCCCTTATTCAGCCTGAGCTAAACGCAGAGTAACTGAACTCTATTCAATCTCTCCGGGTAAAAACAGAACTGACTAACGTTAATGTAAGTTATGAAACAAAATGATTTTGAAGGCAAAAGTCCAGCGGATCTCGTTGATTTCGTTCAAAACTCTGTGTGAGAGCATGGGGAAGCTGTACACATCGTCATGTTTTGCGGTGACTGTGTGCTTCTGTCGACAGACACTCTCAGCCATAAAGCGAATTAAAACTTATGCTAGAAATATGACGAGACAGACACGACATTGTTGGAACTGAAACGCAGTTAGAACCTGTACAACAGTAATTGAAGTCTTACAAACCACAAACGCACCAGCCGAACTTATCAAGCTCGTTTTCTCTTATTCCGGTCCTTTCCGAACTCACCGCATTAATCCAATAACTGCGGTTGCAAAATAAAAACAACAATTATAGAGAGGCTTTGCGCTGATACACTATTAAAAGTTATTAATTCAGGTAGGACAGAAGGCCTAGGAGTGAAATGTCACGGCCCGCCACTGCGGTACACAGTAATAATAAAAATAAGAATTTATTATGAATTATACATAAATTATATGTAAATATTTCAACTAGTAGTAATAATATTATTTCAATATTTATATAAATATATACGTTTATAAAGAGAGAGAGATGCAGCAAATGACTACTTTTACAGTACTTCCACAGCAATGAATATACAGACTGCGTGTGCAGCATATTTTTCCATCATATTGTATTTAGTCCAAAAACAATATTATGTTAAACAAAGCTAGTCTCTTTGTATACTTTGGAAGGACAATACTAATGAAAGTCTTTCCTTGAACCTTTCATGGAACAAAATTAAAGGCTATGAAATCACGGTCAATTGGTTATCGATTCCTCCAGCTGCACAGAGGACCCAAACAAACTTTAACAAAGCACTACCACTGCCATTCAGACGCATTCAATTGGAAATGCAGACAAATGATACTGGTGTCTTTCAAAGCAGCATTACTCACCATCGCCCATGTGAAGGCAGTTCAATCACTGCACCTCTTTGTTTCAAAATCAAATGGAGATCACGTACAACAATCAAGCCTCAGACTGCAGTTTGATATATTTTATGAAATGCTTAAAGGATCTGTTCATTTTCAAATGACTTTGCTAAGCTAAAGCCTTTAGAGGGTAAATAATGGATATGTTTTGTGTTGAAAGTCCATGCATTCATTAAATAGGCAGACAGCAGTGAAAAACAATGCTAAATGCAAATAATGAAATGCAATTAACCATATGATGATGCACAATTGAAAGAGCAAAATGAATATACGCATCTAAAAAACAAATATGCTTATGTATGCCTATGTGTGTGTGGACTTCAGATGCAAAAACCTATAAGTCCGTTCTCACAGTTTTCTTTTAAATTAGCATTTTTATCAGGCTCCCATGTTTAGGTTCAGCAATTTCACTTTAATTGCAAAGAGAAATGTTTTTAGTTGACATTGAGATGCCTTAAAAATGGCACTTATGAGATTAAAATTAAAAAACTTAATTGGGAATTTAAAAGAAAAATGTCAGACGGACTTAGAGGTTTTTGCATTTGAAGTTTTCATAAAAATATGAATTTGTATATACATAGAGGTTTTTACATTTTATGTCTTCATATAAATATAAATATTTATATGTATATAAATATATTCATATTTATATAAGACTTAAAATGCAAAAACCTCTAAGTCTGTAGGTACGTGTGTATGCATGTGTATCCAAGAAAAGTAAAGATTACAGTGAATTACACACTTCTTCATAGTCCATATGATGATCATAACCATTATGATGCTGCACAGTTGAAAGAGCAAAATGAATATACGTCTAAAACAAATATGCTTATGTATGCCTATGTGTGTGTGGACTTCAGATGCAAAAACCTATAAGTCCATCTGACAGTTTTCTTTTAAATTAGCATTTTTATCAGGCTCCCATGTTTAGGTTCAGCAATTTCACTTTAATTGCAATGAAAATGCTTTTAGTCCGATATTGAGATGCCGTATTAAAAATGTCACTTATGAGAGTAAAATTAAAAACTTTATTGGAAATTTAAAAGAAAAATGTCAGATGGACTTAAAGGTTTTTGCATTTGAAGTTTTCATATAAATATGAATATATGTATATACAGAGTTTTTTACATTTGATGTCTTCATATAAATATTAATATTTATATGATTATACATATATTCATATTTATATGAAGACTTCAAATGCAAAAACCTCTAAGTCCGTCTGACAATTTTCTTTTAAATGAGCATTTGTTAGTATACAGTGTATAAATACACAGTATATAGTTCTGTATTTGTGTGTGTATGCAAGAATAAAGATTAAATATACAAAGACTACAGTACAGTTCTTCATAGTCACCACACTGTAAAAAAAAAATCAAGATTTGTTATCACATTTTTTCTTTTGTCAAATCAACTTAAATAATTTATTTAGTTCAGATAACTTATTATTTTAAGTTAAACCAACAATATTTTTTTACAGTGATGTTAAATGTAAAACCCGGATTTAAAACATGCAATGACTTTTTGCATACATGTGCGTTTGACCTTTTGCATTGCTTAAGATCTTCAGCTTTTGAAAACTGATATTAATGATATTTTACTCCACAGGTTTGAAGGTGCTCTTATCAGCTTTTCCTCAAAGTTAACCTTAAAGACGACAGTCCACTGAATGTCAAGTTTTACTGTCCGGACCTTTTTTAAATGCCAGTTATTTATTTTGCCACAGTGGAGTGACCCGAGAGACTGCACTTTTTCCTGCCAATGAACCAAATGACAACGCATGAGCCCAGCAGGGGAGCGTTCGGACACTGGGCTTTTTGAACCAGGCCAGAGCTCCTGCTGCTCTTTTTGAAACGGCAGAAATTTGATTGTATAAATGGCGATTTGAAAGGCCTCGCTCCCATCAGTGGATCCTTTGGACGAGCCGAATGATCGTGATTGAATGCCAAATGCCAAATGCGGGCTTCAGATTCCAGCGGCCTCATACTGGGTTCGCTTTTTAAACTGATTTGATTTTCTATGAAATTAAACACAAGAAAATGAAAGGTCACCGAACCTGGGGGACGTGTATGTGGCTTATTTTTGGACATGAATGACGGCTGTTAAATTGAATGGTTGAGGTGGGAGTCTATGAGAGCAATTCTTCAGCACAGAAACAAGATCAAGGTGTGACTTTTGACTTTTGCTCTAATTTACACTCATAAAAGATGCTTTCCTGACACTCAAAAAGGACCCCAAGGACATCCTGTTGCAATTCAATCTAACATGCAAAATGGAGAAAGAGGTCTGTGTGAAATTAATGGCCCCATGGACCGTCATTTTTATAGTTGTTGGCAAGAGAACCTCCGGGTATTCGTGAGGTTGCGGTAATGGTGTTGCTTACAAAGAATCTGTCAGTGAAAACGAACTCACTGCATTCCTCCCAGACGTCCAATAAAGTGAAGAAGAGACACCTCGTCCTCTCGC
>JAQIUQ010004323.1:185000-265000 GCA_030378365.1 Hybognathus amarus
TTTCCAGAATGGGATCCAAGATGACCGTGTAGGCCTGCAGCAGGGCAGGTCCAGCCCACACGCTTCCCTGAAAGCTCAACGTAACCGTCCAAATCAACAAGACCCTACCACGTTTTTCTAAAGGACAAAACAAAGCTGATAGGGATGGGAAAATGTTTGCAACATTTTACAATGATTGCTTGGATGTCTCATTTTTCTTATGAAAGATTCAGTGAGTGCATTTACATGCACGCTCTTAACCTGATTATGCATAATAAGCCGACAATGCAAAAGTTAACCCATTTTCCTTTACCGGAGTAAGGACAAACATTTTAGGCATAAACCTGCTCCTTACGCCAATTTCGCCCAGCATGTAAATGTATTAACCTGTTTTCTGTCGGCTTACTCAAGTGCACGTGTGATATGAGAGCAGGAACACGTCCTTACTGTGGATTTAGGAGCAGAGAGAGCGAGTGTTTTGCAGAAACTGAAGAGGAACATATAGCAAACCCAGATTGTTTCTCTGACCCCAAAAATTATAAAAGTGCTCTCATCTCGTGCAGCAGAAGAAGAAGTGGGAGCCTACAGTCAAAACACTGCTTCATTAACTGCATGAGAGGATAATATATGAGCCATAAGTTTCCTGCTGACATTTTCCAATACTCTTCTTGGGTTTTTAATGCTTTAAAACGAAGGCCTTCTAAGGGTAATTCGTGCGGTATTGTCGTAAAAATATACATATTTAAAACTTTATAAATGCAAATATCTGACTTCCGGCAACGATTGACGTACGTTCACGGATGATGGAAGTCGGCGTACGTAGCATAGGAACCGTCGTGACTAGGGATGCACGATATATCAGCCATATTATCGGTATCGGCCGATATATGATCATTTTAATGTTATCGTTATCGGCCCAACAAGAACATTTAGCCGATATCTAAAAGCCGATAAATATATTATTTCCTTGAGCCGAGGCACTTTAGAAGCGCACTGTTCAACATGATGCTTTTAAATTGCTTGAAAAACGATTAAAATCACTTTAAAAAAAGGAAAATCTAGTTAAAGTGCAAAATGTGCAGCGCAAGTCTGTCATATCGGCTACACAACATTAAAATAAGAACATCATAATTGTGTTTGTATCTTGGCTTTTAATGAGGAAAATCAAAAATTGTGTAAAAATTTGGACTTTAGATTTATCGGGCAAAATATCGGTTATCGGCTTTCAAATATAAAGAATTATCGGTTATCGGTATCGGCCAAAATTGTCATATCGGTGCATCCCTGAGTCGTGACGTTTCCTACGTGACGTCCTACCTTGTACGTCGACTTCCATCACCCGTGAACGTGACGTTGCCTGAGTCAGCATTGCCTTAAGTTTTAAATATATATATATTTTACGACAATACTGCACGGATTACCCTCAGAAGGCCTTCGTTTATCCCACTGGAGCCGAGATGGATTACTTTTGTGAAGGATTTATGCACATTTTTGGGACTTGAAGGAGCTGGACCCCATTTCTTCACATTATATCTACTGAAAAGGTCTAAGACATTTTCTAAAATAACTGAAAATGTGTTTGTCTGAAACAAGATTGACATATGCATCTCGAACGGCTTGAGGGTGAGTAATGCATGTGGTAAATATCATTTTTGGCTGAACTATCCCTTTAATAATTTGCATATCTGACTCTTAGTATTTCATGTGTTGGTTGTGATGTTAAATAAAGCATTAAAAACCCAAGAAGAGTATTGCAAAATGTCAGCAGGAAACTTGTGTAACGATACCCTCATGTCACAATTCGATGCGTATCACAATACTGACCTCACAATACAATATTATTGCGATACTCCAAGACATATGGTAAAAGGTTACCAACAATGTACTGTTGATTAAAATGTTAACTTTGATATTGCATTGTGGGTTTAAATGAATAGGCTTGGACTTGTAACCCAAAGGCCTGTCTCATATAGACTCCTGTCTCAAATACAAGCCGGTGCAGTTTGACTATTTGGGAAAATAAAAGCCCAGGCTACTATTTGAAGTTTTACGGTAAATAGCTCAGTGTGTGACCAACAGTGTTGGGGAAGCTACTCTGAAACTGTAGTTTGACAAGCTACTCGTAAGTTAAAGTAGTTAAACTACAGTCAAGCTACCCGTTTAGAAAAGTAGTTAGCTACACTACAAGTTACAATCAAAAAGTAGCTAGCTACATTGAAACTACTTTTGCTTTTTTTGAACAACGTATATTGTAAATAACTGAATAAGTCTCTGAGGAATGTTATAAGTAAAATATTTAGTGTTTAAAACAAGGCAATGCAATTACGATTTCAAAGAGTTTCAAAAGTGCAAAATTGCAACAAATAGCCTTCAACATTGCAAGAACGAAATACACATCCAACGTAAATTGCATGTAGAACATTTCTCAAAAATACTGATTGAACTTGGACAAATAAGGCCATGGGTAATTAACGTTAGTTGTTTCTCCATCCTCCAAATCTGCCGTCACGTCTTGCTATATAATCATAATATGGGTGTGTCAACCCACTTCTGCTACGTCAGTGAACCGTTAGCCGCAAGATGCGTGATTAAACAACAGGTGGCAGTAATGGCAAAAAATTAGTTTGTAATCTAACAAGAAGAAGAATATCCTTGCATCGCGCTGATTCGTGCAGGCTCGACAATGTAGCAATGTAGCTTTTGCTCGCGCTACACCTCTACTTGCTGCAAAAAGTAGTTAGCTACTGGAAAAGCTACACTGTTTAAAAAGCAACTGAGCTACTGCCAAGCTACTGAAAAATGTAGTTAAGTTAGTAGCTACGCTACTTGTAGTTAACTACTCCCCAACACTGGTGACCAAACATCAAAACTCTGTTAAAGAATATTTACATACATATAATTGATTTACCTGGCCAAAGCACTGACTGAACACCATTCAACACATTTGGGATGAACTGGAATGCCAATTATGAGCGCAAACTCATCACCCGACTTCATTGCTTGACCTCATTCATGCTCAAGCCTAAATGGAAGCAAATTCATGGTGCAAACTATTAATAGCCTACTGTTAATAGATTAAAAAATAATGATTGACTCGACATTCCAGTTAACTGTATTATTAATGTTTCTTAAGAAAATGCCCCAGATTAATAAATTAAAAGACATTTCAGCAGGAAACAAAGCTTTGAATAGATATTGCAAAAAGTGAGTTTATAAGTTGTTTGATGGTATAAGTTGGTATAAGACGTATGAAACTTTGGTAGTTCAAGCTTCAATTGCTCCAGAAAAATGAAAATATCTTATTATGCTATTTACGTACGGGTCAGGGGACATGATTAATTGCACATTTTTTATTGACAATATTATTTTTCATAATTAATCACAATTTCATGTTAAATTGACAGCACTTGTTATAACACAATGAAAAGCCTTGGAAAAACAATGAAAGGAAGTCTATTAATGCCAAGAGAAGCACATATGGATACAGTGTTCAGGCAAACACATATTTTGTTCATGCATTTAAGGAGAAAAAGAAATTGCCACTTTCCGAACCAATGAAACATTTTTTTTTCTTTTTAAAGTATAAAGAGAAATTGAAGACCTTGAATTAAAAAAAGTATGCAAAACATAGAAGGAACAGAGCACTGAGAAAATTACCAATTAAATGAACCGTCATTGAATTCCATGGAATGAATATATCGCTTTTGGCTAAATTTAACTAGTGCATTTTACTGCACACCCACTATTTGGCATGAGCTCATATGCAGAAATAAAGAATAAAGATAGTTAACACATTGAGAATGGTGTATTCTGTTTTCCAATGTTATGTCATATTGTTGAACCCTTATCCGTAACTTAATAACCAGAGACACAGCCAAAGCACAGACATAATCAATCATAACAATCAAGTTCTATACTCCTGATGAAACTAATAGCATGATGAAGCATTACACTACTGCTCTAATGTGATAATGAAAATGTATTTATCTACATCCACTTACAGTTCAATTGTAATGAGATTACACTGTAAAAAATGATTGTGATTTTAACGGTAAAAGACGGTAAAATCGCTACAGTAAAAAAAACAAAAACCTGTTCATTGGTTAACTGTGATAGATCTAATGGTCCAGTTCATGTAATTTTACAGTAAAATACCGTTAAATTTACAGTTTTTGAAAGTGAAAATGAACTCATTGTATAATTTACAGTGAAAAAAAAGGAAATTGACATTCCCACAATTCCCTGTGTGACACTTCGCATTTGATGTATTTTTGTTGAAATAACTGTTTCTTTATAGTCTGCTTAGTCTTTTTCTAATCAGTTATGTACATTAGGTTTTATGTGACATTTAATGTTGTTAAATTAATGTTTATTGCCTTTTTAAAATTTCATGTGTGTTACCACAATGGTGTTTAATGTTTGAGTGAATGACACTGTGCAGCTTTTATATATTAAATATAAATTTATTGAGTAAATTTATAAAGTCTCTTGTGGAAAAGCTGCATGTAATGAGCACTGATTTATCATGTGACTCATCACTGCTGTGATTTTTGGTTGTCAGGGTATTACAATGGTACAAAAAAGATATTAATACTTCAATTGGTCGATAAATTAACATTATATCAGATAGCGAAATTTAGTCAATTTTAAGTTAAGTCTGCAAAACCTAGCTACCTTGCTACTGTATTTTACTGTAAATTGAATGGATTTTTTTAAAGAGTAATTTTACTGCATCTTTTCAGATATATATGTCACTTGTACAGTGACTAATAGTACAGTGGATAATAATCATGTTTTTGGAGCATAAAATCATCATATTAGAGTGATTTAGGAAGGATTATGTGACACTGAAGACTGGAGTAATGATGCTGAAAATTCAGCTTTTTTCAGAGAAATAAATTACATTTTAATATATATGAACATAAAAAAGTAATTTTAAATTGTCATAATATTTCACAATATTGCTGTGTTTTTTGTGTATTTTTTATCAAAAATTTGCAGCCTTGGTGAGCAGAAGAGACTTCTTTTAAAAACATAAAAAATCTTACCGAATCTTAAACTTTTGACCGGTAGTGTATATACAGTATATATAGTATATAGTATATATATATATATATATATATATATATATATATATATATATATATATATATGACAGATTGAAAATATTAAATAAAGAAAATATTAAAATATTTATAAAATTTTTATAAAAACTTTTATAAAATATTATAAAAAACAACAAAAAAACAACTAAGCTGGTTCCAGCGGCGGCCAACAGGAATACACTGCCCGTTGTGTACTGGGCTATTAAATTTCTTTGATGTGGCAACAGATCAAACAAATTAATTTGGGATTTGATGGGAGCTTTTCGGAATTGGCTTTGAACAAAGACACGGAGGAAAGACATCTCGTGGATCCAAACCCACAAGGCACAGTCAGATCCTGTAATTCATGTTTAAGACAGGAGACTGCATTGGGAAAGTAATTGGATTGGAAATTCCGTACAGAACATTTACAGCATTGTGTCTCTCGAGGACTATTGAGGAACGCCATGTGATGAGTCCTCCAAATATTTCCAGCCAAACTCTCCACAGACACGCACTTATACAGCACACTAAAACTGTAATGTTTAGTGCAGATAGTACTTGTCTGGAAAATATCCTGCGTAAAACTGTAAAACTAGCCTCCACGTTCAATTTACATGCTTTATCTTTATTGTACATGTTGAATAAATTACGTTAAGTACAAGTGACAAAGCCTCTTTTACTTCAAATCATATTTTGACCTCAAGGGTCAAAATATGATTTGAAGTTAGCAAGTCGTATTGTCTCAGAAACAATGGCTTCTTTCCTCCATTCAACAGCTCTACAAAGAAAAAAATGTTTTCAAGAACTGACACAGAACAGAGATGTGCATTTAAAAGTTTCATCAAAATGGCTGAAATAGGAACATCTTATCAATAAAAGATCCAAGACACTCAAGATGTAACGCTATCAGACTTGTGCGCGCACACACACACACGGTTGTGAGTTTATATTAGAATTAGCTTCAAGAGCACAACTTCAGCTAGCCAATCTGTAAGGCAAGAACATGAAATAGGATTGAATTAAACTTCATCTGAGGAAGGATTTCATTTTAAATAAAAAAGCACAGACAATAATGTTAGATCATGTATAATTGGCAAAGCAGAACATAGAAAGGAAAAACAAGGATGATCTCCTTTCACACAGCACCAATTTTCCGACAAATGGAGAACATGTCCTGCAGTTCCTTGGTAAATAAGAGTTGACCACATGTTTTTCTCTACTATATTGCGTCAAATGTCATTTTATGAGACTAAACTGGCTGTATTTTGTCTGTACAACTTGCTTGTTTGGAAAAACCCATTAAATTGTATTTTGTTCTTGATTTCCTCCAGCAAAATGGGAATTTGTGACTTTTTGGATGAATCAGATTATTTGGGGGTTATTGTAGCTGTGATTCTGTTTAAGTTTTGATCTTATTATTAACGATCTTACACTCTAAAAAAATGCTGGGTTGTTTCAACCCAATTTGGGGTCAAATATGGACAAACCCAAACTTTGGATTAAAAATGCAATTTAAAAATGAACCCAATGGCTGGGTTTTTCCATTTTTGACCCACAATTGGGTTGAAACAACCTAGTGCTGGGCGGTTTGATCAAAAATTTATATAACGTTTTTTGTTTTTGTTTGTTTTTTCAAAATTAAGCCGGTTTTCCGGTTTATAAAGTTTTTTTAATGCATAATCAGGTGATTGAGAGAGGAATTATTGCAATAAATTGACTTAGGATGGTCTATTTTACTGTCAATACTTAATAGTAGAATAGAATAGCGGCCAGTATAACCTAAAATTGTTATTTCTTAACGTTCTAATAACATTCTTATAAGTAAGAACGTTATTACAACATTTACGTTATATAACAGGAGAATTGAACGTTCTTATAACGTTTTGAATAACGTTCCTATAACCAAGAAATAACGTTAATACAATGTCTAAACAAACTGGACGTTTTGAATGTTCCTAGAACATTCAGAAATAACGTTTTTACAACTTAATGGGAATGAAAACATTTTTATAACCTAAAATTGTTAGCTGGTGAAGAGGAGAGATTCGAGAACACGTTTAAGTGCAGGTTTCTCTGAGCAAGCCCAGAGAAAATAGACCTATTCTTACAAGAGCAGCGTGTATCTGAGAGCACGCACGCAATATATTAATTTACTTTCGTGCTACAATAGTGCGCTCTCGACATTTGACAGGAAAATAACGCAATAATCGCTGCTTAGAAGTGCAACATTGTAAAGGTCCGTCTGAAACAGTGTTGCGTGCGTAACGTTCGTTTCAAACGTTGTGAAATTAAATATGTCAGGATGGTGGTATATTAAAAATTAATATCATATCAAAAACATACACCAGTTTTCGGTATAAACCGGTATACTGCCCAGCACTAAAACAACCCAGCATTTTTTAGAGTTTAGGCGACGGTTTGGCTGCGCGGTATTAAAATATCAAACACAGATGAGAAGATCAACAATATTTTGACCCTCGAAAAGGCATTCTGCTTCTTTCCAATCAACATGTGAATAGTAAATTGAGTATTCAAGGCCAGAACACTAAAAAGCAGGAAATTATTAATATTTCATCTTCATGGCTTCTGAAGAGGAGCCGGGGTTTTTTGCCTCTTTCCATACGAGATTTAAATGGCATAGAGCGATAGATGACGGCACAGGGGACTGAATGATTCAAATGCCACTGCCATGTCGTCACTTTTCTCTTCTCTCCCCTGAGAGAAATAAACCAGCGGTAAATATCAAGAGGAAATGAACGCAATCCGTAACCTGTGATGTATAATCCCAGAAGAACCGAAGACACCATGAATCTTCGCTTTCTCATTTGCTTCTTGTTGAATGTGTTTACTGGAACGCAACTGAAGTTGGCAGAAACCGCATGTTTTTTGACCTTCTCCTCGTTCTCAGTAACGAAGGGTAGCTGCTGTGTTATTAATTGCCTGATTGGTGAGCTCCAATCCATCCATGAATTGTTCAAAAGCCTCATCCGCTGAAGAGGATCTGTACAAATCACACTGGAGGTTTCAAGCTTGAAAAAAATTACCGAAAAATACCATAAAAGTGATCCATCCCACTTGTGTCAAGTCTTCAGAAGTTTTGCGTGAGAAATAGACTAACATTTACAGCCGTATTCAGACAATCATGGAGTCAGTGAGCTGAATCAGTTCAACTCATCAATGAATCAATCAGAGATCTTTTGCGAACTGGATCAAATGAACGGATCAGATTCTAAAGAATGATTCGTTCACAAATGTGACATCACAACTTGTCTTTCATTTTGGTCTATTCCTCACACAAAACATTATAAGGCCACAGACCTCTTGTAATATAGCATTCAAGCCTTTGTCCATCTATTCTGAAGCTTAAAGCCTTCAGTCCCAAATCAATGTGACAATGTTACCACATACAAACCAAAACACAGAGAGTGAATTACAACAGACTTTTCATTTTTGGGGGTCTCCAACACATTTTTCAAATGAAATCATCTCAAATGACAACACTTCTGTGCAACTTTACAGTAAACGTTGCAAGTCAACCAAAGTTCAGTCTCCCTGCGGAGCAGCCCTTTGCTTAGAGACACTTTGCTTCCATCATTCATTCATTTTCTACTGCATGCTAGCAGCTGGTCTACTCTCTCTCTCTCTCTCTCTCTCTCTCTGAATAAGCACACTGTAGTATACAACACCCTGAAAGTCTTGGAGTTTGCCACTTGCATTAATATGAATTGCTCCACACATTATTTGCATTCATTTTCCCTCGCTCATGTTGTGAATACTGTGTTTATTCAGCTTTGAGATATAGCCGTTCACTGAATCCGGTGTTAAATCAGTGCAAAACTAGTAGAACATATTGAAATGGCAAAAGTGAATTTGAATTTCATAGAAACACATTGGAAGCAGTTGGGGCCAATTGGATTTGGCATAGGCAAGAGTATAAGTGCTCTTTCAAAATGGAGCTACAAAACAACTAAATTTAAATTTTCTTAAGGAAATGCCAGAGTTTGCAAGAGCAACATAGCATAAAAGTTACTGAATGATTCTTTAGATTTTTTTAAGTGCCCCAATTATGGTATTTTGAATATTGTGAACAAACATTCTGCAAAGTTGTAAAGGTGAAAGTGCACGATATAAATAAAGTTATTGGGCTCTATCTTGCACCCAGCGCAAATGACTTTATACACTGACACATTTATCATTCCTATTTGCACTTCGCGCAAAGCGTGCTTTTTTCTAGGGCTGTAGTCAACCAAAGAAATCCTTGTGTCGACCAAAGTCTTGTCCTGCGCAACGATTAGTCGACCAAAAAAAAAAAGACGACGTTTTAATTGAACATTTTTGAGCAATTTTCATAGAGCATTTATAAAACAACAACGAAAAACATCAAAAATATATAAAACAATAATAATAATACAATTCTTTGCGAATTAAGTGATTTTTTAACTTCAAAGTGAGGAGCTCTGTCCTGACAGTCACAATCGCGCACCTGATCACACCACACTCAAAAAATATAACAGCTATCTGCCACATAATGAAAAGTCCAAACAAAAGCTCTCGTTTATACAGAGGCCGTATATTCTTCTTTACTTTCAAAGCTATGGGTTAACTTTCGTCCAGCCGATCTAGGCGTTTTAAAACAAACACACAAAAAAAACCAAATAGCCTAAAAAACAATCCTAATAATAACAGGCTGTATTGTAGGACCGCATTTAGGTTTATTTTCGTTCTGTTACATTATTTAGGCTATTTTCAAATGCGTAAAGTGTACAAATAAAAACAAAAACATATAGAAAACACAATCTATTGAGTCAGCATGATAAAGCCGTTAAAAGGGACTGCTCACGTCTTTTGCGCGCTCAGTTCGTTTTCAAATGTAGGCGCGCGCATAATGGAAACGCGGTCACGGTGCGACGCACTCTTTTTTCCAAGTGCGTCCACGCCACATCGAGATAGAAACATATAGTGGATACAAACATAAAAACCAAAACAAGTAGCGTTCTAATTGAATGAATACAGCTATATCCCTTACTGAGCGTGCAGCAGCAGCGCAGCCAGCCACAGGTGCGGACCGAGTGTTATGTGTGTGCGCTAAACTGTGGCGCTGTTAAAATATAGCCTAAATTAAAGCATTTAAAGTTGGGGATAAAACATAGGCTAATTATATTTAGAATACAGTAATATATAACTGCTTATAACGGAATAAATATCAAGGAGTAAATCATTGAAAATGTCTTTCATTGGTAAAATAAAAAAATAAATAAAAAAAATCATCGACCGATTAGTCGACTAAACGACTAAAGTTGACAGCCCTATTTTTTTCCTCCACAGACGCACGTCGGTAAACTAGGAAATGAAGTTGCGCAGCAGATTGAAAAACTAGTTCTTTCAAAGCTTCATCGTCGGACTCACGCTCAGATTTATATGGTAAAATCGACGTCAACGTTACAGTCTTTACAGTGTGTACAATCGCTGAGCTTTAGAAAGCCTCCAGACTGAGCTGAAGTTATGGTAATATGGTATGAGAAATGTTGGCAACCAAACAGTTATAGTCAGTGAACTCAATGAATAATATTATTATACTTAATATCTCTCTTATCGGTGTTTTGTATATGAAGCCACTGTTCTTTATGCTTAATTGCTTCATCAGACTTACGTGAAAGGTCAGTTTTTGCTGACACAAAAATGAAGACATCTCACCATATGAAAACATGACCGATAACCCTTGAAGAGAGATATAAACATTTTAATCATAGCCGTGAGGATTATCATTCGGCAAGGGCATTTACACACACACACACAATTTCTGAAGCATTTCTGAAAAATTTATAATGACATCCCCCTCTGGATAAATCCAATCATGTACTTCTGCCAAAAGAAAGAAGAGCGATTTTCTGTGGATACTACAATAATATATTGGATCTTGACCTCTGCAAAAAGGTATTGGGTCTCATGTATGAATATTGTGTAAGCACAAATGGGTTTTGAAAGGAATAATTAAAGAATTCAAGATTCAATTATTCCACTCGGTTATAAAAAGCATGTCCATTAAACATCTTTATCTCAAGACGTTTTACACTTTTTCAACCTTACAAACGTCACTGAATAAGAATGCAGCTCAAAATAGCCCCAAACCCAATGTTAATCAATTACTTGAGTAAAACAAAAACATTGCAAAGTGTTACAGAACTGGAAATGAATCAACATCCCTAGAACTGCTGTGAACCAATCAGAATCAAGAATACAAACAATGCTGTAAACAAACGTAATCAGCACAAATGGCTGCATGCACGTCATGCCCCACAAGAGAATGAAAATGCTTTCGCCAAACAGAAAACACTTGTTTTCCATCAATTTGCGATGTGCAAATGGATCTGACCAGCACTGCGAATGACCCGGTTAACCCATGATTCAGGCGTTTAACTGATAATTGAGACGTAAACAGACTCAGGCTGTGTGTGATTGTTGGTCTCTTGCTAGATCATTTTCGTAATAGCCTAATATTTCTTGCAATGTAGCATAACTGCAGAGATTGTACAATTTTATCAGCAATCAGATGATAGTACTTCACATTTTAAGTGTGCCGAATATCAACTGGAGTGATATAGATCAGTCTTCTGCAAGTTTATGTGTGGTTTTGCCTTATGTATTTTGTACTGAATCATGCTACATATCATGATTTATATTTAGCCGTTCTCATTCTATTGCCTAATTGGGATTCAGGCTGTCAAACGATTAATCGCATCCAAAATAAAAGTTTGTGTTAGTGTATGTGGATGAACTGTGTATAATTATATATATATTATATATATAAAAATATATTATATAATTATATATATATATATATATATATATATATATATATATATAAATACTATATATATATATATATATATATATATATATATATATATATATATATATATATATATATATATATATATATATATATATATGCACATGCTTGTATATATTTAAGAAATATTTTATATATGTATAAATAGTATATAATATGTATATACTGTATATAGATTTATATATAATTTATATTATGTAAAAATATAAATATTTTATAAAGATTTTTTTTCTTAAATATACATGCATGTGTGTGTATTTATAAATATACACAAAATAATTATACACAGTGCACCCACATGTATTATGTAAACACAAACTTTTATTTTGGATGTGATTAATCGTGATTAATCGTTTGACAGCCCTGAATTGCAATGAACCTCTTGGTTGTATTCCTCATATGTAAATTGCTTTGGATAAAAGTGTTTTCTTTATAAATAATTAAACATACACTACTATTCAAAAGTTTAGTGTCAGCAAGATTTATAAAAAAAAGAAATGAATACTTTTAATCAGCAAGGAAACATTAGAATGTAAATCTAAAGTGACAGTGGAGACATTTATGATGTTAGCAAAGGTTTCTATTTAAAATAAATAAAAAAAAATTAAATTATTTTTATTATCACAAGCATCACAACTGTTTTCAACAGATAATAATCAGAAATGTTTTTTGAGCAGCAAATCAGCATATTATAATGATTTGTGAAGGATCATGTGACACTGAAGACTGGAGTAATGATGCTGAAAATTCAGCTTTACATCACAGGAAAAAATTACATTTAAAATATATTCAAATAGAAAACAGTTCTTTTAAATTGTAATCAAATTTTACATTACTGTTTTTGCTGTACTTTTCATCAAGTAAATGCAGCCTTGGTGAGCCAGAAGAGACTTTAACAAAACATTTGAACATGGTATAATCAGTTTTGTTAGTTTTAAAAGGTTCAGCCAATTAGTTGTGGGTTTCCTCCAGTGTGGCGTATCTCTCTCACTCTCTCGCGTGTGTGTGTGTGTGTTGCACCCATTATTGACGGCCTGCATCATTTCCAAAACAGCATCTCACTGGTCAACAGCTTTAAGCTGGGTTCATCACAGTAACTACACAACAGCTCAGAAGCAGATGCATTGACAGCTGCAACAACATCTTGTCACTGAGCATTCAATCATTTGTTAGCAACACCCACACAGAAAATGTTCAGCATGCATTTGTGCGCCAGCAAAATAGCCAAAGTTTTGTGCTTCAAATAGTGGGATCAGTATACAGTTTCTTAAGGGATGGTAAATAAAAGATGTTCTGTATCAGATTGGAGTAGGCTTTACAAGAAAATACCATTTCAGTCTTACGACATCACAATTTAATGTTTAATTTAACATGTTACTTGGCATTTGTGAAATTTACCAAAAGTGAAAATTCTAAATTCTTGTTTCAAAGTAAATACTAAACAAACGTTTGTTTTTTTCTTCTTCAGCGTGCATTATGAAAAATACAATGGTGCGGGGATGGGGAAACTATAGTAATATCCAGCTCGTTCTCAACCTTTGGCATCATATAGGTGACGCCATATGACAGTTCGTCGAAATACTACGCACATGGCACCCTTTAGCGTCAATATAACACGCAGAACTAGGGTTGGGCGATAAAACGATAACGATAATTATCGCGATAGAATTTTTCTCGATAAAACGATATCAAGAGGTCGATAAATGTTCGATAATGTTTTTACGGCAAAAGCGGAACGAAAACTCATTTGAACAGCGCGCGCCACACGGAGCATTTATCCGCTCGGCTCAAAGTCCAAACGGCAGCGCACTGAGCGCAGCGCGAGCTCACGCACACTCGCACTCTGATCGTCTCCCTCACAAGATCCAGTGAGAAGCGCTTGAGTTCAGTGAAGAACACAAATGTCAAGTTTAAACCAGTTTAAAGGCAGATGAAACACCGCTGACAAAAAGGAGAAACACTGCGTGCAACGATGCAGTCAGAATCTGAATTGATACTGAATCAATTTAGCCTATCAATGGATTTACTGTAAGGTTAGCCTAGTAATATTAACTGCACCATGAAATGTGGGATATACATATTGAATTGTATAATATTATTAATGTAGACAATGTATTAAATGACTAATGGAATATAAGTACAGTATTTAATAATGTATTTAACTGTTAGGCTACTGTTTTTCATTCAAATACCACAGAAACCATAAAGTTATGCCATAATAGTGAGGTGCTAAGTTATAGGCTATGCCTGGTTTTATCTGTGGTTATCATGATCTAAATGCATGACACTGGATGAACAATGGTTCATTTTAATACAACTTAAACAGTCAGAATATTACTTTTTACCAAATAAAAATGTGGTTGTTACATAAAAAAACAGATGTTACTGTTTTTGTTAATGAACATAAATTTAAATAGTCGTTTAAAACACAATTAACACTCTGTTTTATACAACTTTCACTTAGGAGCAAAAATCTGCCTTTAAACTTGAAAGAAATAAAGATTCAACATATATCGTGATAATTATCGATATCGACTGATATAAGAAAAATTATCGTGATAATTTTTTTTGGCCATATCGCCCAGCCCTACGCAGAACCCAAGGCGTCATACAAGTGAGTGGCATCCTTTAGCGTCAATATGAGACGCAGACCTTTGTTCATCTTAGGAAGACCTTTGTTCATCTTCGGAACACAAATGAAGATATTTTTGATTAAATCTAAGAGCTGGATCACTCCTACATAGACTGGCCTAAGGGACTGGCATCTTGACGGCCCATAAAGTCATTAAAGAAAATGTTTAAATATTCCATGTGCCTACAGCGGCCCAATTATAAGTTTATCAAGTGACGAGACTACTTTTTGTGCGAAAAAACAAACATAAATAACGACTTTATTCGACTATTTCATTACTTCCTTATGGGGATGAGATGACTGAGATGACGACGTTCTTCTTCGACTACTTCTTGTTACCGGCTGCTGCACCGCTTCAGGAGTATTACCGCCCTGACCGTATAAGATGATGTGCTGATATAGCTGGAAGCGCAAAACTTTCTGTTTACAGAGCAGAGGAAGATCTGCCCTGTACATACATTTTTCAATTACCGTACTTTCCGTGCACTTAAAAGCATTTAATCTTCTCAAAAACGACAGTGTGCCTTATAATCCGGAACGCCTTATATATGGATCATCATCTTATACGGTAGGTGGCGGTAATACTCCTTAGCGACGAGCAGCCGGTAACAAGAAGTAGTCGAATGAGAACGTCCTCGTCTCAGTTCTTGCGCATGCGCCCATAAGGAAGTAATGGAATAGTCGAATAAAGTCGTTATTTATGTTTTTTTTCGCACAAAAAAGTAGTCTCGTCGCTTGATAAACTTATAATTGAGCCGCTGTAGACACATGGAATATTTAAACATTTTCTGTAATGACTTTATGGGCCGTCAAGTGCCAGTCCCTTAGGCAGTCTATGGAGGAGTGATCCAGCTCTCAGATTAAATAAAAAAATATCTTCATTTGTGTTCCGAAGATGAACGAAGGTCTTACGGGGTTGGTACAGCATGGGGGTGAGAAATTTATGACTTAATTTTCATTTTTGGGTGAACTAACCCTTTAATAGACTGTCTACTTAGAGTATACTAATACTCTAATGAAAGTTAGTTGACATGTATGTGCAGTGTTACTTATAGTCAACCGAATGTCTAAATATTAAAAGTGTAACCCTTTTTAGTAGAAATGTATGCAAATATTTTGTGTGTCAATTACAAAACTCTAGACAGGCTCTAATAAACTTTCCCAAGCACTCATGGAATAATAAAAAAGGCTCTGTCAGCGGCTGTGGATTTGCGGTTATGCTCGAGGGAATAAATAAATAAACAAAGGCATTACAAACAAAATTAATTACAAGAGGAGGCGAGTAAATAAGCCGCCACACCTCTCAGTTCAATTAAGAGTCGTTTGTTCGTTTTGAAGTGTCGTTAGTCATGAAAGACAGTTCAGGCAGATGAGCTTCTTAAAGTTACAGTAGTCGCTTCATTTATTGTTAGTTGGAGTTTGTCACAAAAAGACGTGTGAGCCAGCGTGAGGGGTCCCTCTCCATCTCGCTAATTAGATACCGATCTGTCTTTACATACACGCTTACACACAAAAAAGCAGACCGTAGATCAACCAGACAAGCTCAATCACATGCCTCATACCTGTCAAGGTTAAAAACAAACACATTCGCAGATAAATATGCACCATTCAGAGTCATTAACTACACACACACAGGCACGATTTGCCTTATTAGACAGTCGTGTCATAACCAAGGAGAGACGCTATTGCTCTCTGCTGTTAGATAAAAACTTCTCGTTCCTTCTCATCTCTTTCTGCTGCCTTTGCTTTTATATTTATCTGAATAGCATCTATGAGCTGGACCGTGAGCCGAACAACATGGAGACTTTGATGAGGGATGACAGAGAAAGTGGCGGTCCCTCAAGAGACTCTACCGTGTGCTGATGAGTTTCCTTCAGGCAATAATTAAAGAAATCTGAGGTAAACACATTCCCTCCAGTGCTGGGGACCGACTAACTAAAAGTAGCGACGCTAATAACTTAAAAGGGAAGTGCTGTCATTATTTCACTCAGTCTCATGTCGATCCAAACCTGTTTGCTGTTATTTTTTCCTAGAGAAAACAGAAGTTTCAAGACATTTTTGAAGTATTTTGAAGAAAACAGAAGTGTTGTTCTGTGTACACTACTGTACAAAAGATTTGGCTGCATCTCATTTGGTCCAAAATACAGTAAAATCTAGCCTGGGTTTCCCCATGCCGCCTTGATAGGGAACCAATCACAGAACGCTGAGGGAGCAGCAAGACGATGACGACGTACAGTATATGCGACACACCGAAGCAGTTTGTTTATATCTATGGATCCATCTTGGCAGCGGACGCGAAGTTACCTGTTGATACAGCCTAATGTTTTACATTAAACATCATTGTCTCAACTGATTTATAGAGGCGGGATTTAAAGCGGTTCCATTTACTGGTGATTCACTTTTAAATTATGACTTCATATAACGTTATCCTTTTTTGTTGATCACATATTTTACCATTTCATGTGTTTTAACAGCTAGATCATATTGCTATGGATGCAGTTGTTCACTCTAATAATATAATCATTTTTTAATTAATAAACTCCTTTTAAATCAATATTTTGTGTCAAATTTATTTGGTTGAGTAGCCATGTTTATAAGTGGGAAAATGGTTGTTACAGAGAATAAACCCCTTCAGGCTGATTCAGACCCCTCCACTTCACGTTACAGTTCACAAAAATTTATTCGCTACTAACAACCGTCTCGCTATACATTTATCCCTTACTTTTATTTATTTATTTCTGAGGGCTGACAAGACAAAATAAGGACTGTCGAGAATGTGTTAAAGGGCACCTATTATGCCCCTTTTTACAAGCTGTAATATTGGTCTTGGGTGTCCCAGAATGTATTTGTGAAGTTTCAGCTCAAAATACCCCATAGTTAATTTATTATAACCATTTGAAAATATCATTTGGGGCCTATATATCAAAATGAGCTGTTTTGGGTGTATACCACCTTAAATGCAAATGAGCTGCATATCCCCGCCCTGCCTTTGGATGAGGGCGTAACTTGATACGGCAGTCGGTCTAAGCAAAAGGGAGCGTGAGAGACGCGCTGTTTTGTCTGTCATTCAGCGTACGTTTGAATCGGAATATATAAATACTACGAAGAGACTCCGGCAGAATAAACACAAATGAGAATGGACCAGTACGTCTCGGTATGGTTATTTGATACATTTATGTACTTATAGAGTTGTAATCGCGTCTTTTGCAAGTATGGATGTGCAACACACACACACACACACACAAACGCTAGCTGATAACGCTGGCGCAATATTTTGAAACTACATACACATTCTGTGATAAAGTTTGCTACTGTATATCGGTTATCAACTTCATCGGAATTATTAGTGAAAATATTAATATTGGTGCATCCCCAGTTTTTAGGGTAAAGTAGTTCAAAACTTTAATGACAATATATATATATATAGGCCGATAAATCTAAATCCAAATTTTTATATATATATTATTTTGTCATTAAAGTTTTGAATGATTTTGAACTACTATTTTATGCTAAATACTAGGGATGCACAATATTAATATTTTCACTAATTCCGAATGAAGCCGATAACCGATATATAGGCCGATAAATCTAAATCCTAATTAGATCGGATTATCAACGTCGGAATTATTAGTGAAAATATTAATATTGGTGCATCCCCAGTTTTTAGCATAAAGTAGTTCAATACTTAAATGACAATATATATATATATATATATATATATATATATATATATATATATATATATATATATATATATATATATATATATATATATATTGGTTATAGACTTGCATCGGAATTATTAGTGAAAATAATAATATTGGTGCATCCCCAGAATTTAGCGTAAAGTAGTTCAAATCGTTCAAAACTTTAATGACAAAATTATATATATATAAAAATTTGGATTTCGATTAATCGGCCTATATATCGGTTATCGGCTTCATGTGAATAATCAGCGAAAATATTCATATTGGTGCATCCCAAGTATTTTGCTTAAGGTTTTTAAAAACTTTAATGACATCATAATTAAGATTCCTTCAGTCAAAAACCATCATTGTTGCTGAGCCAGAGAAACACTAATCTGATTAAACTAAATAATCTGAAAGTTTATTTTGTAGCGTAGATAAATACATTTTACAAAAAGACTTTTTAGATGAAAACGCTTTGTTTTTTCCAGTATGCTAAACAAGCATCACAAGGACGCGTCAAAGTCAAAGCAGAACTCTCGCGGTCAGCGTCCAACCGTTGGCGTTCACCCACAGAGTTAGTGTTAATACAATCTGCATAATACTAAAGCATTTTGTTTGATACTCACAAAGCTTTGCTAGTCACAGAAGTCCCACAGAATTCACTCAGAGCGAAAAAGTTCAAACAAAAAGCGCCGATGTGAGATGACAGTAGCTGTAGTGTGAGATGCCAAGATTTTGAGCACGGATTGCTCCCTGAAGTGGGCTTCAAGCGAGGTAGAGAAAAGCTGGCAAGCCCATCTGCTGGGAGACTCTACTGACTGAAACCAAGAGAAATTACCCTGAAAACTACTGCGCACACCTCCAGCGACTCACTACACTAATGCAAAAGTGTCGTGTACCACAGCAAACATCCCTTATTAGCCATTAACCAGAGACTCGGTGACCTCAACTGAACAATACTTTCCAAAATGTGTACGTTATGTGGGTCTTGGGAAGACGGAACAAAGGTCACGTCAATCATGTCATTATCAGAGCGTGGGCTGCAACAGCCGCATGGCAAGTAGCTAGTAAACTGTCTTTATGCATGAAATCTAAGTGAAACAGAGGCTAATCTGATTAAACGCCATGAAGAGTGAAACAACAGTTCATGCTTTTCTCGTTCCTTGAACTAATTCTCCAGAATGGCATTCATCTCAACTCAAATAGCAAGCTGACGCCTTTTATTTCTTTGCCCACAACAGACTTGACAGAGCCACGGGCTCTAGCTTAATTCGGCCCATTGCTCAGAGTTTCTCATTTGCATAATGAAAGAGGAAAATTAGCGAGGAGAAGAAGAGCTGGGACCAAATGAAGCAATCTGGCAGCGTGAGCGAAATGGAAATGCAAGTGATTTGGATGCGGATTTCGCCCCTCGTTTGCAGCGTATACCTTCACGACAGGTGCCGTGGCGGATGAAGGGGTCCCGAGCGCTTGGCGACGAGGGTCGTTGCTGGCTGTCGTCACGGCGATGGTCACGGGGGTGGGCAGGAGGGACGGGATGACCGGGAGTGGGAGGAGTCCTGGACGGTTGTTGCCGTTGGCCACGGGAGGGAGCAGGGTGCTGTTGCCCACCCCATTGTGAAGGCCACCGGCTCGTCACGGCGATCCCAGGGGCCTCGATAGTCTCTCAAAGCGGTGGTGGTGTCGTGACATCACTTCCTCTTGAGAGGATGCGTGAGCGCTGTCTGCAACAGAGAACACAGAGAGAGCGACGGCATTGATTATACCCTGTCAAAACACAGATAGAAATAGAATGCAGGAAACCTATTGAGCTTCTTGGCAGGTTTCGACGTGCAACACAACAAAACTTGCTGCAAACATCTCAATATCCAAAGGCATTCGCTTCAGCTGCGATGCGGAAAACAACATTTAATACTGATATGAGTTCTGAGTACGGCTCCTTTGTGTTCGGACAAACAGTTGAAGACGTCTTTGGCCACTCTTCAGACTGACTAAAGGCAGTTTATTTTTACATTTTTCAAGCTCTATAAATAAATAAATAAGATTTTTTTAAATTAATTGAATAAATAAAACATTAAAATTAAATAAACTAGAATAAAAAACCCTGAAATTAAATCAATTAGCTTAATTTAATAAAAAAAAAAGTTTAAGATCGGTAGGATTTTTTATGTTTTTAAAAGAAGTCTCTTCTGCTCACCAAGGTTGTAATTTTTTTTATAAAAAATACACAAAAAACACAGTAATATTGTGAAATATTATGACAATTTAAAATGACTTTTTTTATGTTAATATATATTAAAATGTAATTTATTCCTCTGAAAAAAAAGCTGAATTTTCAGCATCATTACTCCAGTCTTCAGTGTCACATGATCCTTCACAAATCACTCTAATATGATGATTTTATGCTCCAAAAACATGTATGATTATTATCCATGTTGAAAACAGTTTTTACATTTTTATTTCAGGATTCTTTGATGAATAGAAAGTTCAAAAGAACAGCTTTTATCTGAAATGGAAAGCTTTTGTTACATTAAACACTACCCTTTAAAAAGTTTGGGGTCAGTAAGAATTTGTATTTTATTTTTGGGGGAAATAAATAAGAAATCAATACTTCTATTCATCAGGGATGAGTTACATTCATCATATTAGAGTGATTTGTGAAGGATCATGTGACACTGCAGACTGGAGTAATGACGCTGAAAATTCAGCTTTTTTTCAGAGGAATAAATTACATTTTAATATATATAAAAAAGTAATTTTAAATTGTCCTAATATTTCACAATATTACTGTGTTTTTTGTTATTTTTATCAAAAAATTGCAGCCTTGGTGAGCAAAAGAGACTTCTTTTTAAAAACATAAAAAATCTTACCAAATCTTAAACTTTTGACCAGTAGTGTATAAAAATAATAAAATAAATAAGCCAACAAATAAGATTATATAAAAACTAAATTAAAAAATCAATTTTAAATTAAAATAGAAAATGTAATAATTGAGAAAATCCAATTAAATAAACAAATAAATAATAATTTATTAAAATAAACAACCTAACAAATACAAGTAAATAAAAACTAAATTTAAAAAGGGGGGAAAATTATAATTATAGAATGAACAAATAATAAATAAATAAATGATATCACTCTTAAAATATGTATTGTTTTTTAAACTATAAAAAAACTATAAAAAGATAAAGAGAAAATTAATCCTAAACCACTTTTTCAAACAATTTGTACAAAAATGATGCCAATCCTTCTGTTGCAGCATAACTTTCATTTTAGTCTGATTTAAAAATAACATATGTGAGCCTTTAATACAGACAAACGTGTTCGCATATGAAGCACATGCAGATGGCTGCTTTGTTTTCACACATGAAAAATAGCCCGTCTACGTATTATAATTCAGACTCTGCCAGCTTTTATAAGAGGAAAAATGTGTTTATTTACAGGACCCACAAGGAAAAACACAAGTTTACAGGAAAACTTGCCATCTTCCAGATGGTTAAGAGATGCCGTCCAACCATCCTTAGTGTTCTTAATGAGTAAACTTGTACAGCTCCAAGGCCTCGTGATTTTAATTAATCTAATCAGCAGTTTTATTGAGCTTTATTGCTGATAGCTGTGCAGGACACGATATGAGAAAACAATGAACCAGCAGCGGTTTGGCTTTCAGCGCTGTGCTAGAGACTATGCTAACCTCATTTTACATTATTTGCAGTGTCTTCTTTATCTTGTCTTCATCCTCTACACACACATCCTCATGTAATAACTCTGGAGACCTGAGGTAGAGAGTGGTGTTATTCCTTTCTCTCTTTGTGCGTGTGGGAACAGATTAAGCTGTTAGTAAAATAAGCCACTTTTGGCCGTTCTGCAACAAATTCAGGATTTATTGCGCCTTGGCTAGCTGTTTTATATTGGAGTCAGCTAAACAAGACAGAAGTGTGGAATGAGGTTTAGCAGTTTTGTGGCTTTTGACCAAAAATAGTAGACTACACAGCATGAGCTAGAAGTAATCATGAAATATATACACGTCTATTAGCAATATGGAAGGGAATTGTAAGGAATGAAAAATAAAGTTGTTGCAAAAGGAACGTGCCATTTATATTAACCATTAACAAAAGTGAAAAAGTACAAACTAAGTTTCAATAGCATTGGTCCCGGAAGTATTTTTCCCGTTCGTTTCTCCCATAGGGATTTTCAGGAAGTCTTGGTTAAAGCGTTATAAGCAATGAACCAAGGCAATCGGCTATTAGGTGAATCATAACGTTAATTTACAAACTTTGATTGCAAAAGCAAAAATGGATTTAATAAGTCAGACAAAAAAATTCAAAGGTTCAAGACTGTGTCTACTGGCTTTAGTGAAGGAACTACAATCCCATGAAACATTGCAAACAGCATAATCAAATTAAAACTGCACTCTTAGAAAAAAGATACAAAAGCGGTCACTGGGGCTGTACCTTTTCAAAAGGTAAACTTTTGTACATTTTAGGTGCTAATATGTACATTTTAAGTGTTAATATGTACATTGTCAGGTGCTAATAAGTACATTTAAGGTGCTAATATGTACATTTCAGGAGCTAATGTGTACATTTTAAGTCCTAATATGTACATTGTCAGGTAGCTAATATGTGCATTTTAAGTGCTAATATGGTTCATTTTAGGTGCTAATATGTACATTTTAGGTGCTAATATGTACATTTTAGGTGCTAATATGTGTATTTTAGGAGCTAATAAGTACATTTAGGTGCTAATAATACATTTTAGGTCCTAATATGTACATTTCAGGTGCTAATATGTACATTTTAAGTGTTAATATGTACATTTTAGGTGCTAATATGTGTACCTTTTAGAGTGCTAATATGTTCATTTTAGGTCCTAATATGTACATTTTAGGTGCTAATATGTACATTTTAAGTGTTAATATGTACATTTTAGGTGCTAATATGTGTATTTTAAGTGTTAATATGTTCATTTTAGGTCCTAATATGTACATTTTAGGTGCTAATATGTACATTTTAAGTGTTAATATGTACATTTTAGGTGCTAATATGTGTATTTCAGGAGCTAATATGTACATTTTAAGTGTTAATATGTACATTTTAGGTGCTAATGTGTATTTTAGGTAGCTAATATGTACATTTTAAGTGTTAATATGTACATTTTAGGTGCTTATATGTGTATTTTCAGGTAGCTAATATGTTCATTTTAGGTGCTAATAAGTACATTTTAGGTGCTAATATGTACATTTTAGGTGCTAATATGTACATTTCAGGAGCTAATATGCACATTTTCAGGTAACAATAAGGTACCAATATGCAGCCTTTGGGTACAAAAGTTTACCTTTTGAAAAGGTACAGCCCAAAATGTTGATCTTATATTCTATTGAAATCAATATTATTATTATTTAATCACACACACACACACACACACACACACACACACACACGCTGAAATCACATATTCACACACACACACACACACACACACACACACACACACACACACACACACACACACACACACACACACACACACACACACACACACACACACACACATCTTTAACCCAGCATTGTTTAGAGTGTATATATATATATATATATATATATATATATATATATAGAGAGAGAGAGAGAGAGAGAGAGAGAGAGAGAGAGAGCATATTAAAAACACAAATATAAAATATTAATTGATGCATAAAATGTTACTTTAAATTATGTACATGCATTCTATACATATCACCATTATCTCTTCTGCTGCAGGAAGCATAAAAACAAGTCCAACATCCTCCTAACATGCACACTATATATTCATCACTAATTTGCTTTAGTTGTCAAAGCCACTTTATTCTTCTTGTTAGGCTGTGTCTGTATATTTCCCATGATTCAATAGATATAAGATGCTGCAAAAATAAAATAATAATAACTTAAAGAACAATTCCAGAAATAACACCGGTCTGGTGACAGAAGAACAGCCCGCTATTCACAACACATGACTGCATTTCTACAGCAAATGAGATCTTGAATCCATGCCTTTTAATTACACTAAACTAAACACACATATATAAAAGCACACACAAATGGAGTACAGTGCCCACTAATGACACCACTGCCATAATTGCATTGCAGGCTAAAACAACACATTAATAATTCAGGGCTTATAACAGATTGACACTGTTATAGACGCCTCTAACATTGTAGATTCACACTAGACATGTATATCATACATGTGCATTGCCTGCCATATTCTTTAAATGCAAATCACTGAAAAGCATAACAGAAAAATTAGTGTCAACTTTTGAAAAATTGTGAGCTGTGACATGTGAGGTGTAATGGAGATATTTTAAGTTATTTTGTCCAAATTAGCCATCTATTTTATATTTTTTCCTTTTTTAATTGCATCTTATCTGTGATTAAATACTTTTTTACTTGAAGGGTAAATCTGATGGGCTACAGCAGTTGAAATGGGCATTTTATCAGCCAACCATTTCTTTCAGATCACAATAAAGCAGGTGACCTGGAAAAACCAACTCACACAGCGTATTTACACTGACAAACTACAGCAGCTCTGGCTTATTTTCAGTCTGCTGTGTCACACGAATCTGAGACATTCACATGTGATCCGCTGTTGATCCACTGTCCTCTGTGTAAACACCAAGTATAGCTTCATATGGGTGGCCGCAGAGTAAAAACTGCTCTAGATAGGGAAATTTAACCATAATATAACTGGCTCGTAATGCTGTGAGTGATGGAAAACCCTCAAACCCCAGCTTTGACATCATATCAAATGAATTAAACATATGCTAATTCTTATTAAAGCAACAAAAGTTATCCAGTCAAGTGCAGTGAGTGGTTTTCTATATGTCTATTGTTGTTTGATTAACATTTAGCACACAGATGGAAGCAAGTTTATTAGGCTGCTGTCACTTTAAAGAGTCATTTAAGCAACTCTCCTTCAAGAGTTAAACAGTTGAGTTTTAGCCATTTTCAAATCCATTTAGCTGATTTTCTCAAATATTTAGAAGAATATCAGTAACCAGACAACTGTTTCTGGTCCCATTGACATCCATAGTAGCAATATATATATATATATATACTATGGAAGTCAATGAGACCAGAAACTGTCTGCGTTACTGATATTCTTCTAAATATTCAGAAAATCCACTGAATGATTAGAAAACGATAAAACCCAACTGTTTCACTCTGAGGGAGTTGTAAAATGAGCCTATTTTCCAAAAAAGTGGGAGTATCCCTTTAAGAGCTGCACGGATCCAGTATACTGTTATGGTACGTTTACATCAGACGCAAATCAGCGCGTCAGGCTGGCGAATGATTGCAATGTTAAGTCAATGCAAAGATGAGTTACGCAGCGTGAAAAATTCCTGCGGCGCGAATGAGGCGTGGAGCACGCGCGGAAGACGCGAGTACGCCTCATTCACGTGTCAAGATTTAGTTAGTGCCATTTGTGCATTCACGCATTTGACGCGAATTCGCGTTGCTGCCGAGTTAAAAATCTGAACTTTGCCGTGAATTCGCGCGCGTTAACCAATCAGGAGCCTAGCTGCTTGCTCATGTGGTGAAGTGTCTGGATGCTTCAATAAATTATTTTGTATATGACAAAATGCAAGGTGGAATCATGCAAAACAAAGCAAATACTTTATCATTTAAACATTATTGCTATAACGTAGAGGGTTGGGTATTGAGAAACGAGTATCGATTGGAACCAGGACTAACTTTTCCGTTTCTCCCGGAATCGTTCAAAAGTTAAAATTTCGATTTCCGAAACCGTCTGAACAACACCAACGAAGAAGCGTCTACCGAAAGTGTTGGCATAACGCGCTGAGTCAACATAGTAGCTTACGTCGGCAGTCAAAGTGTGGCTTCACTTTTCTAAAGAATCAAATCTCGGCAAAATGCTACATTTGTGACAAAAGGAATATTTGTGACGGAAGGAGTATTCCCTTCAGAAAGGAATAACTGCCTCTTGAAAGAATCGGAATCGAGAATCGTTAGGAACCGGAATCGAAACAAGGAATCAGAATCAGAATCGTTCAAATTCAAATGATACCCAACCCTATAGACCATTTCACAAAGATGAAAACAACACTGGTCTCAGAAACACTTCCTGTTTCAGTTTGTAACTGTTTTCTTTATTTCACATGTAAAGAAAACATCTTAAAGATGTTTGTTTAACTTTTTAATTCAGTTTTAAATGTTATGTTGGTTGTATTTTATCCCAGCTTTTATGTAGTGTTAAAAAACTGAAACAGGAAGTGCTTCTGGACCAGTGATATTTCGATATATCGTGCAGCCCTACTGCACAGACATGTGGTTTTAATCCTAATGTTTTGTAGTTTCTGGAAACGCATTTGGAATCAAGGTAAAAGAAATCCAGTTAGTATAAGAAATAGAGACACGTAAGGAGAAGAGCAGCTAATATACTGTAGAATTGACTTGACATTTCAATTGTAAACATGTAATGCTTTTAATAGGGCGATGGAGGCAGAATAAGGCAGGCGAGTGTATTATGTTTTTGGATGCAGGTTCCAGACGGGGAGCCTGATGATTAAAAGCAACGTTCAGCTGCACACGTGAATGCCATTAGTGAAGGAATGAAGGAAAAGGGAGAAACAGTGAAGAGGGGATATCAGTGCTGAACAGTATATGAATGTGTAAAATGTCCAAAATACTAGAAATGAAACATTAAAGCAGCAATGGGACTAATTAACCCAAAATACAACTCTTAAAGTTGGTCAAAAGCAAAACAGAAGTTCAGGTACTGGCCAGATCAAGATCTGAATCAAAGAAAGAGTGATGGAAAGGATGAGGAGAGAGAAAGTGAGACGACCCACGGGGAGAGAGAGGGAGAGGAATATATGAAGTATGAGTAATGCCGCAGAGAGAGAAAACACACAGCACAATCAGTGTCTGAATCTAAAACAAATGGACGAGTTCAGTGAGCAAACACAAACGAAACCACTGCAGGGTCCCACTATATATTAAGTGGCATTTAATTTACAATGTACTTATTGTGTTCATGATGTATTGTAAAACACTTTTGCTGCTATTGAGGTGTGATACGGGTAAGGTTAGGGACAGGTGTGGTGGTATGGGGGGTTAAGATTTAAGGGAAGGGTCAACAGTGTAATTACATGCTGGTATTTTTTAAAATATAAAGTACAAATGTAAAAACATGTATGTACACAATAAGTCCACTGTATCAAATTATTAATTTTAATGTAAATACGTCTACTTAAAGCCACTTAATTTAAAGTGGGACCGTCTTTTATCTCAGTGAAATAAAAAAATCATAGTGCAGTCCAATTACAATACAAAATGACTCAAATGAGTCAGTTATTTTATGTGAATCAAATGCATACAGCCTGATTAATGTAGTGTGATTCCTGAATGAATGACTCTTACGGATTGGAATCAAAAACATACAGCACAACCAGTCCAGTACAGCCGAATTTCCCGAATAATGTGTTGGTTCTTTTCAGGGAATTAAAAAAGTAACACACTGGTACCAACAGTAATAATTACAGAAGAAAATGACTCAAATGAGTCAGTTATACTTTTTATTTGAATAAATGGATACAGCATGAATAATGTAGTCTGATTAAAAAATATTAGGGCTGCCAAATGATTAATCGCATCCAAAATAAAAGTTTGAGTTTACATAAAATATGTGGGTGCACTTTGTATAATTATATATATATATGAACACACATGCTTGTATATATTTAAGAAATATGTTCATGTATATACTATATAGATTTATATATATTTTATATTATATATATAATATTTTATAAAAAATTTTATATATTAAAATTGTATATCTTATATAAATAATATTTTTTCCTCAAATATACATGCATGTGTGCGTATTTTTATATATATATATATATATATATATATATATATATATATATATATATATATACAAAATAATTATAACACATGTGCACCCACATATTTTATGTAAACACAAACTTTTATTTTGGATGCGATTCATATGCGTTATCCTTCGACAGCCGTAAAAAGTATATGATTATGAGATCAATCGGGCTCTTTTCGTGAACTCGACACAAGACACACAGCGAAATCTCAGTGCAGTCTCATTACAGATTTTTTTTTAACTTAGGCTTAAAGAGTTAGCATTTGCTGTGCGAATCATAAACACACAATACCTCATCAGTACACAGCGGATTCCCGAACCAAATGCCTAATGACTCTTAATGTGATGACTACAGTTGATTCGATTTTGAGTGATCATTGAAAACAAAATTGAAAACATACAATACAATCAGTGAAGTCTGACTTGAATGAACTAATAGAGTTGGTTAACATACAGTAAAGAACAATAAAGGCTGATTTAATCAAAAAGTAGTTTTTTTGTAAGTATAAACATATATATATAGTATGTATATATATATATATATATATATATATATACAGTATATAAAAGAATAAGTACAAAAAATAAAGAATTAATACTGTTCATTGAACCGTTAAACCAGGACTCAAAAAACTTTACGATTCCCATGGCAAGAAAGTAAAAAAAGTGAGACAGGCGATACAACAGACAGGCAGACTGAGAGAGATAGAGAGACAGATAATGAGAGTCAGACTGATGAGAGTGACAGAGACAATATTTGAGTGAGACAGCCACTGAGAGAATAAAGCAGGCATGAGAGAGTGAGACAGACGGTGAAGATGAGACACACACACACAGACGGGCAGAACCTCAATACTTGACACTCCGGCTCTGTCAGTGCAGCTCCTGTCATCTGATGCTTTCTCTCTCTCTCTCTCAGATGCTGAGGGATTGTGAAAGGGAAGCACAGAGCACTACAGTTTTTTAGGAAAAGGAAACCCTGAAGCCGCTCCCATCAAAGCCCAGAATCCTGACGACTGGAGCCAACGCTGTTCTTCAACAGACTCACGCTGGAGCGAGAGCACAGCTCGACTAGTCCTGTGCATTGTGCATCCGCGAGCTAAAAAACCCAAACACGAGCTACACGTTAAAAAACCCAGCGAAAGATTTACTGAAACACACACGCTCGTGATTCACCACTGCCAGCTATACGCCAGGACAACACACGGCACTGGGAGTGCATTTTGAATGATCGCACAGCCTGTCAGTACAGAAACAGCCAGGGGCGGCCGATGAGCACTATCTTTAATTCCCCATCTCGAGCTGAGGTAAGCTGTACTCTATGGAGGGAGAGAGAGAGAACGAGAAGAAAAATACACTAATAAAATAAGGTGTAGAGGCAATTCTGATCATTAACACCATCTCTGACAGCCCTGCGACTCACTCCGCGTGTCTATTTTCAAGAGGAGCTTCAGAAAGGCCATGGAGCAGGAGCAACTTAATTGAAGCGTGAGAGGAAGAATGAGAGTGCGGTGCAATACAGAAACAGAAAAAGAACGAGAGGGGAGGGAGAAGAGAAAAGTCTGCACCGGACAAACACAGCGATATAAAACATCACCTGCCTCATTTCATTTGTGAAGACTACAGCTAGTAGTATGTGT
This sequence comes from Hybognathus amarus, assembly GCA_030378365.1. Taxonomy (NCBI): domain Eukaryota; kingdom Metazoa; phylum Chordata; class Actinopteri; order Cypriniformes; family Leuciscidae; genus Hybognathus; species Hybognathus amarus. Next base: position 214,772 of record JAQIUQ010004323.1, read on the forward strand.
AAGCAATAAGGCTGCATACCGCAAGGCAGGTTTTTGGGCACATAAATCAGCGGACCACGACTCACGACTTTGTAGCGTTCCAGGCCAGTCACGACAAAATACCTGAGCGCAAGGAATTGTGAGTTAGATGAAAATAAACCAGCATGGGCGGCCCTTCCGGCTTATGCGCGTTTGTAATAATTTCTGTCGCCAAAGGTGCTTAACGTTACTTCTTGTTTATTTGAGGGATACTGAGGAGGAAAACGGCGCATAAGGCAAAATAAGCTGTTATTAAGGTTGGGTATAGTTTGAGTACAACAATTCTGAATTCCGATTCCGATTCCTTGTTTCGATTCCGGTTCCTAATGATTCTCGATTCCGATTCTTTACCAGAGGCAGGGTCAAAAAAGTTTACTAACCTTGCTTAACCAACGGTCTTTCTGAAGGGAATACTTCCTTCTGTCACAAATACTCCTTTTTGTCACAAATTTGCATTTTGCCGAGATTTCGTTATTTTTAGAAAAGTGAAGCCACACTTTGGACCGCCGACGTAAGCTACTCATGTTACGAACTCGCGCGGTTCTCGCCAACACTTCCGGTAGCTGCTTCTTCGTTGCGTGTTGCTTGAGCGGTTTCTTCTTCCAAAGTCAAGCCGACTGTGGAATATCAAAACTCAGAATTGGAACTATCTTGCAACGATTACGGGAAAAAGCGAAGAGTTAGTCCCGGCTTCGATCGATATTCGATTCTCGATACCCAACCCTAGCTGTTATACCATTTATTTTTACTATATTTGGAAAATGTATTTGGTCTCAATTCATCCTTGCACTTAATGGACTGAAGACTAGTTGATGTTATACTGTCCTAAAGTGTATTCTCACCATGTACCCCTTGCAGAAACACTGCGTCCGTAGGGGCTGCCAGTTGGCTGGCATATGGTTTCGCGGGCTATGTGACGGCAAAACTCGTAACTGGGAGTATATCGATCTAGTTCGAGTTCTAAGGTTGGAAAAACACGGGTCACAAGTTGCCTGGGAACGCGCCATTATTAACGGCTGAAGGGCGTCGTTAACGCCAGTCGCGCCCGAAAGCAAACCTCCACGCCGTTCAGTCATTCATCATTCACGATGCATTACTTGCCTCAAGTACCTTGGGGCTTTTTATAAGACGGTTACCACACAATAAAATGTTAAAGTAAAAAAAAAATGTATTAGTGCAACTTTCATTAAGTAAACTCACTAAAAGCCTTCCGCGAGAAAAAAAATAGCCCCTGACCTAGCGAACACCAATAGCAAATGTTCTAATGCGTAACACGACACAAAAGCTCAAATCAACAACATAGGAACCGCAGTGCTGCCCTGCAGTAAGCCATGTTTTATTGTGAATAAAGAACAGCTATTGAGCAATCAGAATCAAGGAATTGGAAAGAAAATCCGAACGATACGACAATTAATTCGTATCGAACTGTAAAAGTCTATGCTTACATAATATATTTGTGTGTGCTGTATATAATTATTTTGTATATATAAATACCTATACTGTACAAGCATGTATATATTTAAGAATTATTTGCGCTTAAATTATATATATATATATATATATATATATATATATATATAAAAAATACATAATCTATATTATATAAATATGAATATTGTATATATGAATAACACATTTTCTTAAATATATACATGCATGTGTGTGTATTTATATGTACAAAATAATTATATACAGCACACACAAATATATCTGAGTAAAGCAGACTTTTACTTTGGATGCAATTAATCACAATTAGTTTGCACAGCCCTAATATATATATATATATATATATATATATATATATATATATATAGGCGATATTTAATACACCAATCATTTGGCTTGGAGGTTTTTCCCAAGCAAAGAACTGATAAACTGTGATTATTTGTTTCGCTCATACTAAATTTTATTAATTTCTAATCAACTGCACAACCAAATAAAACCATTGTCAATCAAACAGAAGTAGTGCGGTCGTGCACAGAGACAGACTGCTTTTACATCCCCTTTGGATTAATTGCACCATATTCATTGACCCTGACAGGGTCATTTTAATCAAAATAACACCCGACACTTTAAAGAGACCCATTACAGGACGTTACAGAGCGCAATACATTTTATTGACTTCCTGTCACGCAAGATTCCACTTCCAAATAGTGAAAGACAGAAATAATGGCTTTATTTAAACCTGTATCATCTCCTGTGAGCCACACTGGTCATGTGGGGTTTGTCTTGTGTTGCTTACTCATCCTCCATAAACAACTAAATGAACCAAAGAGACGTTTTGACAAACACTGAACACACACCAGCAATTGCAGGCCTGAAAATCATCAAATTCCTGACAATGACTGAATGTGTAAACAGGGCCAGTCTTCAGTTGCGTAACACATTGGCATCAGTAGTTGAATGTAGATATTCAGCTTTTCCCAAAGGCACAGGGACAGCTGCATTTCAGAGATTATCCTATACGGAAAAAAAGCTACAATATAAAACTGATTGTTCCGGCTGTAAAATGTGATTGGATGAGCCAAGTGAGAGGACGTCGTAAATAGTGGGTATATACACACTTGTCAGTGTGCATAAGTTCTTTACTTATTTGTGGCAAGTTACTTGGTGGAAGAATAGCTTAGTGTGATTTTTATTGGTGCCTTTTAACATACTGGCTGTGATTTTACCATAGATAAAATGTTCACCCAACACCAGCCATCATTTACTGCACTATCAAGCTGTTGTTGTACCTCCCAGACAAATCTATAAAGATATAGTCCTTAGCAGTTGGGAGCAGACATTACAGTTATGTCCACTGATGTTGTGCATGCATGCACTGCTGGCAGAAAAACAGTGGTAACAAGCGGAGGAAAACTGAATAAGGAAAATGTCTTGTTGTGCCATTGAATGTGAGGAGAGATTAGACCATAAAAAAAGATGGGACAATTTTTATACAATACCGTGATGTGAAAATGCATACGTTTAATGGTTTCAAGAACATTAAACGGACAAGCAGGACGGATCAACTGTGCAATTATTAGTCAACTACAGCATGATTTTGACACACACAACATCTATATAATATTCTATATAGAGTTTATATAGTAGATCTATATATTATTCACATATGCAGTTGCAGTTGCACAGAGGTATAAAGGCATTTGCCCTACAGTTACAGCATGAAATATTTAAAGCTATAAAAAAATATCTCAGAACTTAAAGATTTATACCTGAAGTCAGAATTGCAGGATAAAAACTTGCAATTCTGAGGACAAAAAAGGTCACAATACCAAGTTTATATAGCAATTCTGATATCTCTTCTAAAAATTGTGAGATATAAACACAACTTTTTTTATTCAGTGGCTTCCATTACTACAAGGTTTCTGCAGGTTTCAGTAAGTCAAATTTAAGACCTTTTTAAGACATTTTAAGACCATAAACATTGAAATTTCTAGACCTACATGACGCATTACGCAAAATTTTAAATTAGAAAAAAAAATATTTTGGAAAAAAATTATTTTATATGTGTGCGTTTTTGTGTGTGTGTGTGTGTGTGTGTGTGTGTGTGTGTGTGTGTGTGTGTGTGTGTGTGTGTGTGTGTGTGTGTGTGTGTGTGTGTGTGTGTGTGTGTGTGTGTGTGTGTGTGTGTGTGTGTGTGTGTGTGTGTGTGTGTGTGTGTGTGTGTGTGTGTGTGTGTGTGTGTGTGTGTGTGTGTGGGGAGAGAGAGAGAGAGAGAAAGAAGGGGCAGAGGAAATGACATTTACAGAGAAAGTATAGAAATTTGTACTTTGCATTTTATACTGTAAAAACACAATTATAGTTGATTTTAGTTGATCATACCTAGAGATGTGAAATGGCATGAACATTTATTTTCATGATAATACTGAAATCAATTCGCAAATGTATGTCAAAATCCAGCAAATAAAATTAGCATTAATATGCACTTTTTGTTTACATAAACATTAAAATACCATTAAAAATGATGACCAGATTTTAAAGGAGTGTCTTGCAACAGGTTATCTAGTTAAAATAAAGTCTTTGAATAAACTTTTACAAAAAGATTGAGTCAAAAAATGATAAATTACTGGCATTCACATCCCTTATCTTTTATTATTTGGGCCGATTTTACTGTTCTGTCGTTGCTATGCAACCATGCACTGCGCTTCTCTTCGGTTCGTTAGCATTACAGAATCTGAAATGGTGAGATTTTTTTAATCTCGCTGCGATGCCACAGCGCTATATTTGAATGAACTCAGCGCGCAAACCCGGTGTGTAAATGGCCTCTTGGCAGCTACCTCGTATAGAGCGCAAGCTGATGCTAGCGCGCGAGCGGCGGGTGTTGAACCGGTTTGAACCGTGCACTAGAGTTCCGCTTTGTAGGCTACGACTCAATACTTTTTGCTACTTTGTAATAACTTTCTGCGCAGAGCTTTGGTAAATGAACGAGGGTAAAATCTTTTAAAGACCTGACTAAATCAAATTTAAGACCTCGGATGAAAGTCTTGGCCGTTTTTAAGACTGTTTTAAGGCCTTAAATTTGCAAAGTTCAGGACTTTATAAACTTTTTAGACCCTGCTAAGATAACTGAGCGAATGACACTTAATGACAGTTGTCACAAACATGCATTAAACTTCCTTCATATTCAGTGACATATGTCATGATTATGAAGGTATTATGTTAGTCTTATGCTCAAGTAAAGTCTTACCACATGGGCTTAATATAGAGACCATGGTTAGGGATAATCACTTGTAATTATGCATAAGTTACTTGTATTACTATAGCAAATAGCATGTACTGGAGTAAAGTATAAATATATCACCTTAGAATAGTGTTACTGAAAGTCATACAGGTTTGGAACGACATCGAGGGTGATTAAATATAGACAGAGGTTTCATTTTGGGGCAAACCCTTCCTTTAAATCTGGTAATACTCATGCCAGCATGAGACCGTATTTAATTTTCCATTTGGTCTGAGCATTTCTGAGAGCCAAACAATTTATAAGCCTCCAATAATTCTTGCTTTGTTGTAGTTTTTTTTAATCTGTTCATGACACAAAACTCTGTGCGTTTTCAGAGGACTCAGGCAATAGGGCAAGCATTGGTTACTGGAACACATCAAGACAAAATGAGGTGTGTATTTTGAAACCTCTGCAAATGACATTCCTTATTCATATTTATAAATCTCTGAAATATTTTAGACGCAAGAATCCTAACAAATGAAATTGCTTGAGACAACAAAAAGAAACTCTGCAGACATGTTCCCACGAGCAAAGGCAAACTTATACTTATTTAAGGAATCTGCAAACAACATTCAAAGAGATCAAACTTTCACCCTGATGTGAGAATCTGCCATCGCCTCCAACTCTCATCAGAACACATTCAGAGACAATGCAAAGAAAACAGACAGACATGCAGACTCTTTAAAGAGACATTCATTTATATTACAAATATGAGGATATATGTATTGGGGTGATATATTACTGGTAAGATACGATTAACTGGTGGAAATTTGGAGTATTGTCTCATTGGCGTTTAAACGAACACGAAAGCTTATCGTTTGCATGGATTTTTTTAAGCATTGTGGTTTAAAAATAGGTGATTTTAAACTGTTTAAGAGCAATAAGCAGCATGACTCATTTCAGTATATGATAAAGCCACTGCTCAAAGCCAGAGAGTGCATTTTGCCGCATTGTTGGGCTTGAATGTTTAAATATACATATGTGAAATTTATATATACCTATACCACAGTAATTTCTGTTAAGTGAATGTAAAAAACTCTGAGAAGGAAAACGTGCAAGAATGATGGATCTGTGCAGTTGGCCTCTCACTGCACTTGACACCTTTGAAACTTTAATAAGAAAAAAATTAGCCTACTGTATATTTAATTTACACAATAGACTATTTTACATTTGAACATTTTATACATTTTATGTATTTTTTTTTATTTCTAGTGCTTGAAATTTTCCAGGTAGCTCTGTTTCATGTGTGTCTTTGTTCTGTTTGGTTTCTTTGTTCTTTCATTTTCACTGTTTACTTGTCTTCAGTAAGCTTGAGAGTAATTTTTAGGCTAGTATAATTTTGTTATGATATTGAAAATGGTGATAAGAATTAATGAATTTTCAACAGGTATCAGAAAAATGTTATTAAAAACTTATTTAAAGCAAAAATAACTATATTGTGATTTAGATAATACTGAAATAAAATTACTCATGTTGTGATATATGTGAAGATTTTGGTCATATCGCCCACTCATAATATTATATATATATATATATATATATATATATATATATATATATATATATATATATATATATATATATATATACACACACACACATACATAGTCAAAGGTTTAAGATCGGTAAGATTTTTTATGTTTTTAAAAGAAGTCTCTTCTGCTCACCAAGGCTGCAATTTTTGATAAAAAATACACAAAAACACAGTAATATTGTGAAATATTATGACAATTTAAAATGACTTTTTTATGTTAATATATATTAAAATTTAATTTATTCCTCTGAAAAAAGCTGAATTTTCAGCATCATTCTTTGATAAATAGAAAGTTCAATGAACAGCATTTATTTAATTAGAATCTAATTATTTTAACATTATAAATGTCTTTACTGTAACTTTTGATCAACGTAACTCATCCTTGATGAATAGAAGTATTGATTTCTTATTTATTTCCCCCAAAATAAAATACAAATTCTCAAATATATATATAATTGATTTGAATAGCATTGTTTTCATGCTTATCTGAATTAGTGAATCTTGATATGAGTGAGAGGGAGAGAGGAAACAAAGCATTATTCTCTCTCTCAAATAGCTTAATTGTCACTTCAAGGCAAACATTTGTTCTTTGTTTTGAGACAAATCTTTCAATGAGCGACAACAAAAGAATGCCTGACTCCGCATAAGCCGCCCAACCGGTAGATCCAAGCAACATTAAAAAAGACCTTTATGCTTTCACGATTCCAAATTACATCTGCCAGTGCGGCGCGTCACAAGGCTAATGACTGCAGTAACACATCTTGAAAATGCGTGCGCCCGGTGAAGGCCCAAATCCCTGATAAATCTGGAAAATGTAGAAATGCAGTAAAAAAAAAAATTATGTGTGTGCCTAGAGTCGACCGAGAGTCTGTTCATAGGCCACTCTGACAAATCACACTGGACATGGCTGTCCGCTTAAGTTAGTTGATCTGTAATACCTATTCACAATGCTGGTGAACTGTGAACTTCATGCACTATTAACTGCTGTTTTCAAAATAACACTAGCAGCTCCGATTCAAAACAATTGATTAACCAATTTATGTGAATCATAATTCAGCAGGGTTCCTGGAACTGTGTGGTACTGCACATCCATTTTCCGTAGCATCACCACTCATTTTCTTCTGAATTGTAAATTGAACAAACACAGAAGCCTAAATCTCAAACTCGGCATGTAACCGGTGAACTGTTATTTTTATAAGCAATCAGACATCCTACAGTATATTTGCCTTTTAGTTGTTAAAGGCCCACTGAAGTGCCTTGAAAAGCGCAGTATTACTCAGTGTTGACGTCATTTCCACTAAAACAGGTAGACAGGGCGGGACATATGAACAGCTCCTCCCTTTTTTTAAATAGCCAATAGCGTTTATGTTCATATCACAGCTCATCCAGAGCCGTTGAGCTCGGTAAAGACACAGTTTCCTCCTAATCTCTCATACCGCTTCTCACTACCAACATCCTCCATAATTCAAATGGGTTCGTAAACCTTTAGTGGTCTGTGCCGATTCATGCATGTGATCCGCTCTGTGTATCAGGTGTGCGCTGCGGTGGTTTGCGTGATACTAACGTGAAACCAGACTTCATTCGCCCCAATGGACAGGCATATTTACACTGGTCTGAATCGTTCCCTGTCCCCTATTTAGTGCACTATGTGCCTTTCATTCACCATGTAGAAAATGAGTAATATGTGAGAACAAGTGGACCAATTTCAGCAGCAGCTTCATAGTCTATTTATAGATGTAGGGGGCGGAGCTTCAGTTTCTAAGAGCATTTGATTGGACAGAAAATCTGATGTAGAAGCTGAAGTGCAGAGTGATGTCATCAAAATTGCTAATATCTTCTAAATGCAAATTTTGTCATTGTTTTGGAGCACACTAGCTTATAAGATAACAGTACACTCTAAAAAAATGCTGGGTTGTTTTAATTCATATTTGGGTCAAAATTGGAAAAAACTCAAACAATGGGTTAAAAAATAATTTAAAAATGTAACCCAATGGCTGGGTGTGTCCATATTTGACCCAGAACTGCCCAGTAGTTTTAACCCTCAGGTGCTCTTCGTTTCGGAGTCACACTTGTTATCTTCCCGGTCAAAGTGACCGGACACCTAAAATTGAAACTTTCTCCATCCCAGTAAAACCAATGCAATTTATTTTTGTTCTATAATATTTATTCTTTTTAATGTAGTATTTTGAGACAATTTAATTGAATTTATTAATATTTATGCAATATTTATTGTTTATTTTTGCCATGGAAAAAAAAAAAAAATATATATATACATACATATATATATATATATATATATATATATATATATATATATATATATATATATACACACACATATATATATATATATATATATATATATATATATATATATATATATTTATATATATATATATATATATATATATATATATATGTATATATATATATACTTTTAAAAAAAAATATTAATGCAGTATTTTAGTTTAATATAGAGTCTAGGCCTTCAGAAAAAGTTTTTTTAAGAAAATTAGCACCATCTGGTTACAGTATAGAGTAAAAATCGTAGAATATATAGTTGAAACAATCTCAAAAACTATTTCTTATAAAAAAAAAAATGACAAAAAACTAAAATTCACAATTTTATTTTTTTATTTTTACAATTTCCCATTCATTTCCTATGGAGGTCATTTTTGACCAATTTTTTTTTTACGACCACTTAGCATGCTTCGATCATGACCTCATTTTTTTTATGTGTTCACATACATAATGCCATAAAAGTCACCAAGTTTCGTAACATTGCGATGAAGCTATGATTTTTAAAAATTCAAAACATACTTTTTGTAATCAAAATTTATTGGTGTGTATGTGTATAAAAGTGTGTTTGTATGTGTGTGTGTTGGTGGGTGTGTCTGTTTTGCACTCTAGATGTTGTAGAGTGTCACACCTTCCTGTGGTGTACTTTTTTTTTAATTGTGGCACGATTTGTAGATTGTACATACAAAAATTCAGAGAATTTTTTTTTGTGAATTTTTGTGTGTTCACATACCCAATGCCATAAGTCACCAAGTTTCATAATTTTCGGAAGAAGCTGTGATTGTTAAATATTCAAAACATATTTCTCTAATCACAATTTATTGGTGTTTTTGTGTATAAAATTTAAAAACTTTTTTACACAAACACAAAATACACAACTTTTATAAAATTTCAAAAACTTATCGATTTTCATCAAAATATTATCGGTCAGATAATATTTTATTATCAAAATGTATCGGTCAGAAATGACCAAAGAGCACCTGAGGGTTAAGAGTGATGGTCCTTAATACTCATACTAAAAGCCCAAAAAACTTCATGGGACTTTAAAGCAAGCACAAAACGAGGTGGGCAACCACGTACGAACCACAGAAACACCTGCAGTATTCCCCACCCATAGAAAGACAAAACCAGTTTAAAAGGTTTTGTCCCCTTATACACTACAGATACATTTGGATGAAATAGCACACGTTTTTGCTTCCTTTTTGGAATAACATGCACAAAAATTCCTGGAACATGCATCAAGAAGGTGTGTTTTGTTTTTATGTTGTAGGAGCAGCTTGTCTCTCTGCTAGCTACAGCTTTCAAAAGCAGCTTCCCAACACACACAAACACAGATGAACAGCAAAGCTCCTCACTTCCATTCAGCGGTTAATATCTCCATGAGCACAGAGGCCTTCTGAGTGCTGCACAAGAGGCAGGGAGGAGAAAGCTCAGATTAATCGCCAGGGAGATCTCTCCAGCCAAGCCACTGTACCAAAGAATAGCAGCTATTGTGATGGTAAAAGTGAAGAGAGCAGAAAAAACTGTACTCGTCAATGGATGAAGAGGCCCAGCTGGTAGAATATTTGCTGTCATATGAGCAGAGGAGACTTGAATGTGACTTGACAGTGTGAGCGAGAGAGAGAGAGAGATCGAGCGCGTGTGTGAGTCTGAATGAATGCGTGCACGCTATTTAGCCCCACTCTGAGCTCCTAATGCATCCTGGGATATATTATGTGGTACATTTTGAAGGCTGTGTAATTAAATGAACACATGAACAGAGGAAGATGGGCATTATGAGTGAACCGTAGCTCTCTGAGAATAGTGAGAGAGAGAGACAGAGCTTTATTTTAGGAGCACGTCTGCTTTCCCACAGGCCTCGGCTCTCGGCCTGCAGCTGGGCACCGATGGCACAACCACATGAGCTCATGTGGCTGAAACCAGGTGATGGACATGAAGAGAGAACTGGTGAGAATTAAACAGATAAGAAAGGGCGGAAGAAGCGCTAGCAAAGCCAAGGTCATGGGTCCAAGGGAACAGACATACTGATAAAATATATACAGAACCTTGAATTCATTGCAAGTCACTGTGGATAAAAGTGTCTGCCAAATGCATATATTTAAAATCTAATGCAAAATGATAAGGGAGAGATTATTCGAACCCTACCGAACCCAAAAAAAAAAAAAAGAAGAAGCAATTTCTTGACCCTGGCAAATTTAATGCAATTTGTTCACCGAATTAAGGAAGAACTAAACACTAGATTTACCACACTAGATTTGACCAGAAATACAAATATGCATACATACTGGTCACTTCACATGCCAATTACATGGTCTCTTCCTGACTAAGGCAGAACTTAGTCAAACATCTGGCCCAAGTTCACTTCAGAAGGAAAATGACGCATTTCAACACGTCTTTTTGTGTTCACACCCAAGCGATTTTCGCTGAACGATGAGCCGAGTGAACATGCAAATTCATTCCCTGACATTAGATGGCGCCAATTTGCTCTGCAATACCACTCCATATCAGTTTTCTTTTATCAAGATGTTTGTAGTCCCTGTCGCGTTTGTCATTTAGTTCTTTATGTTCTAGCACCAACAAGAACAGCAGCTCTACATTCATCTTGCCTTGCATCTTCCTCGTCTTATTTCTTCCTGGCTGTGTAGATGGCGACGCTACTTGGCGTATATCTTCTTCGCCGTTGCATATGTGTGCTCGGCAAGACCGTTTTGTGTTTGAGCGCCCCAAGTTGTGTTTTACTGTAACTTCAGAAGCTCCAAACACGTGAGCAAAAGCGCCAATCTCATTGGTCGGACGAACCCGAGAACGTTTTTTTTTTCAAATGACGTTTTCTGTGCTAGTGTTTTACGCGTTCGGTGTGCACACTCAAATTGGCGCCCTTTGTTTAGTCACGAGGCGTTAAACGTCAGCAAATAACGCGCATGAAATTCGTCACGGTATGAACAGGCCTTTACAGTTTGAATGAAAAGAAAAATGGTGAAAAAGTGAACTGCTAAAGACACTCTACTGCTGTTCTCGTGTCACCTACGCTATCTCACGACAAATTCGTACGAATACGTACAAATTATTAATAAGTGGCTAATGTGTACTAATTTATATGACCTGTCTTGTACAAATTTGTACGATTTGTCTGAAACCCATGTGATGGGTCGGTTTAGGGCGGGGTCAGAGGTAGGTCATTCGATACAAATTTCAGTAACTCATAAAATATGTACGAATTAGCAAAAATCTTACGAATTTGTACGAGTGAGGAATTAGCCACCTCGTAAAATCTGTACGAATTGCCTTGAGATCGGGTTGGTGTTACACACTAAGTAAAACCAAACTGAGCAAAAAACATGATCGAAAAAAAAATTAAACAAACTGTGGTTCTGAACCAAATGAAACAATGTGAAAAAAGACCTGCAATGGTGAAATCAACTTTCACCATTATAATGCTCATACTCTGAATAGCACAAACAAATCTGAAACAAATGTGTTTGTCTGTTGCTGGAGTAAAAGCATGGAATCTTCTAAGGAAAGACTTAAAAAGTTGTACAAATATTTTGGAATTTAAAAAGAGATATAAAAAAGAAACAACTTGAATTATATCAAACTGAAATTTGAAAATGAAATTGAACTTGTATGTGGTCAATGTATAAATGTATAAAAGTTTAAATAACTATCAGATATGTTGGAGAATGGGTGATGGTGCAGGGAACAGTGCTAATGACATATTATGTATGTTAATATATTTTTTTTCACATATTTTGGGTGATGCTAATGTCATCTATTTATGTTAATAAATTTAAGGTGATGGTGGGGGAACAATGTTAATGCCATCTACTATTGATGTCTATGAGGGGGCAGATAGATAAATAAGAATATTATTCTTCCATCTGCTCCTTTCCTGATCATGGAAATGTAAAGGAAATTTCAAATGAATTGTATGTGATTGGTATAAATAATGCATTTTCATGAAAAAAATAAAGATAAAGAGAGAAAGAAGAACTTCTGTCTAGAAAAAACAATCAAACCAACTGTTAAATACACTCTACCATCTTCTCAATGGCCTTCGGAGCTTTAGCCGGTCCAAAACTGTGCACGATTACTGCAATAGCAGGTACATGGGGAATATGGCCAGAAAAAAAAAGCAGAAAAGCCACATCATAGCTCAACGAAATCAAAACAGAGGCTGCTGCAGAGCAGTCTTTTTGTCAGATAGCAGTTTGAGTCCTGATGCCAAGCAGTGCACGTCCTCATACAAATTGGGGTGTAGCCACATTGTCCATGCAAACAGTCTGTCCCAATCTCATGTCAAATCTCATGGGGTTGCAATGAATCAAACCCAGCAAGTACGTCGCTCAGAAAATATCAGAAATTCGCAGGTAACGTGAGAGAGGGCAAAACTCCCATTACAAAGGTTGGAAGCATCACTCTTGGCTGGCTGTACGTCCATTATAGGCCAAATGGTTTCTTTCTGAAATTAAAATCAGTCGCTTCGAATCATGACTCACATTCTGTTTTGGCCCACTTAATATTCACTCTAGAATGCAAATTAGTATTTTTTCTCCCAAAAGGTCTGAAACCAATAATTCACAGTAAAAAATGACTAATTCAACAGTGGCGCAGTAAGGAGTGGTATGATCGGCCCTGTGAACTTTTAAATAAACCACTCTACAGCCAGTAGATTTATAACCTGAAACTATGTTCATGTGCTTTCTGCTCTCTGTTCTATTTAAGTTTGAGGATTTGATTTGGTTTGGGCATGACTTGGGCCCTGTCCCAAATGGCACACTAAGCACTTGTGGCCTTCCTCCGAATGCACGTCTAAAGACGTAATGTTGGGTAGAGGCCCTGCATCAATGGAGCACAGTGGGCCAGACTAGTGAGCATCTTAATCTGAAACTTAAAATAACTGGGACACATATAGTCTCATGCTCTTCACAGTGACATGAGCGTGGCTGACACAGTAAATCAGTAAATGTACGTGTTCCATTTGGGAAAAGTCAGTCTCATTCCAATCAGAATCTCCATGTTCGTGAGATAATTCTGGATACACAATTTAATTGAAAATGCTATTGAAAATCCAAATCAGTTTTCTGAATTTGGATTGGTATAGCAAAACGAATGCAGAATTGCAATGTGAAGCTCATGGAAGGAAGTAGATTTAAAATGAGTTTACCTGTATTTTATAAACAGAGTTTATAAAGATAAATCTGAATGATGACTTCTTAGAGAAGTCATTATAAAAAGTAATTTTATAAGGCAAATAGAATGACAGACAGAATAATAAATAAAACAACAGACGAACGGACGGATGGATGGACGGATCTGATGGATGGACAGATCTGATGGATGGATGGATGGATGGATGGATGGATGGGATCTGATGGATGGATGGATAGATATAGATGGATGGACAGATCTGATGGATGGATGGATGGATGGACAGATCTGATGGATGGATGGATGGATGGATGGACTGGATGGACAAACTAGATGGATGGATGGAAGTATGGATGGAAGTATTGATGGATGACGGATGGATGGAAATATGGATGGATGGAAGGATGAATGGATGGATGATGGATGGAAGTATGGATGGATGGATGATGGATGGAAGGATGGATGGAAGTATTGATGGATAGAAGTATGGATGGATGGAAGGATTGATGGATGGAAGTATGGATGGATGGAAGTATGGATGGATGGAAGGATGGATGGGTGGAAGGATGGATGGATGGAAGTATGGATGGACGAAGGATGGATGGATGGAAATGTGGATGGAAGTATAAATGGATGGAAGTATGGATGGATGGAAGGATGGATGGTTGGATGGAAGTATATGGATGGATAGAAGGATGGATGGAAGTATAGATGGATGATGGATAGAAGTATGGATGGATAGATGGATGGATGGATGGATGTATAGATGGATGGATGGAAGGATGGATGGATGGAAGTATGGATGGAAGTATGGATGGATGAATGGATGGCTGGAAATGTGGATGGATGGAAGTATAAATTGATGGAAGTATGGATGGATGGAAGTATGGATGGATGATGGATAGAAGTATGGATGGAATATGGAAGGATGAAGGATGGATGGATGTATGGATGATGGATAGAAGTATGGATGGATGATGGATGGATGGATGGATGGATGGATGGAAGGAAGGAAGGAAGGAAGGAAGGAAGGAGGGGAAGGAGGAAGGAAGGAGGAAGGAAGGAAGGAAGGAAGGAAGGAGGAAGAAGGAAGGAAGGAAGGAAGGAAGGAAGGGAGAAAGGATTCACTTAATTTCAATAAATGCATTACCTGTGATGAATTTCTTTCTCTTACATTTCAGTAAATTCCTCTTCCAATAATTCCAATTTGACTGAAACCTCATAGCGATTTCTCAATCTAGTATCATGTGTTAAAGCTTCAGTCAGGACCTGTTCATCTGTCTGGAAAGTGGCAGGATTTCAACAGATGAAACTCAGTACTGTGTCCTCAGTCCCTTGTAAATATTTATGAAGGCAGAAAACACCAGTGATAATGTCCAAGCATTACAAATGTGTGGAGGGTCTGATTACAAAGTCTCCCAAACTATGTTGTCCGCCTCTCCTGTCAATTTTGCGGTTGAAAGGATAATTGATGTTCCTGACGGTATTGCGTGCTCATAAATAAAAGAAGGCAAAGACTGAAATGGTATTAAATATGTCTGGAAAGTGAATATGAAATCAATGCTAATAGAGGCTACAAACTCTGGACTCTAGCAGTGGCCTTTCAACCTCCTCTACCCCCACAAACACTACCCAGCATGCAAAGCAGCCTGAACAACATATCACCTCCGCAAGGGCATTGGCGGCGATCTAGGCGAGTCAAATTCATCATGCGCAGCAACATTTAAAAATAAAAAACTGTTAAATGGGGGAAACTTAACACCTTTTATGAGGAACTGATTTATTGTGCGTGTTTGCTGGCGCGGCCTGTTGTGACGGTAGTCCCACGGCCCAGGATGCCGGTGGTCTTTGTGCGTTTACAGTACGTGTAACAGCGCTCCTTCGCATCTGCGCCTGAAGCAGGCCACATTTGATAGCAAACGATAAATTATCTAACTGTAAAAGCTCAGTCGCAGGAGACGGGTGTAAAATACAGACGCCAAAGCTCTCTCTCTCAAGCCTCTTGAGGTTTTATTCAGTCCTGTGGAAAATTTGTCAAAGAGCGAGCTATTTTTATGAGGTCTAATGGATCGTCGGTGAGAACACATTTAACATGAGGTGGTAATATGAACAAAAACTCCAAACAATGTCACCTATTTTACCAGACTGTATTATGACTGAATGGAGACCGATGGTTTCACCAACAAAGCTCAAAGAAATTACCATTCTATTAATAATACAAATGTGCCATGAAAAATTATTTAAATGTGTAATTGATCAAACAGATTATATGCTGAAGTTAAAAAATGTGAAATAATTCCAGTCAGCTTTCTTATTGTCTTAGTCTGATTTCCTTCTGTCCAGCTGTACAAAGCATATTTTTATATATATAAAAAGTAAGTTTTAAAGTATTATTTGTCTTAATGTATTAGCAAGCATAAATCTAACAAGAATTGCTTTGACTTAGAATAAAGGGGGAAATTGTAAATTAATTAAGTCATTTAACCCTCTGATGGTAACCCTTGAATAATGTTCTGTTTTGAATTAAAAAAAATAATTAAAAAAATCACAGCTTCATCAGAAGGTTAAGATACTTGGTGACTTTTCTGGCATTTAGTATGTGAATACCATAAAAAAAAATTGAGGTCATGATCCGAGCATGCTAAATGGTCGTAAAATAAATAGTCACACTCGTGGTCTTCGGTCAAAGATGACCGACCCATTGGAAATGAATGGGAAATTTACAAAAACACAAACATTCTTAGAATTTTTGTCTGTACAATCTACAAGTCGGCCACAATTCTAAAAGAAAATACACCGCAGTAAGGGGTGAGACTCTACAACATCAAGAGTGCAAAAAATTCACACACACAAACTTTTATACACATAGGCCTACACACCAATAAATTCAGATTACAAAAAATCTATTTTGAATTTTTAAAAAATCACAAGCTTCATCTGGAATGTTAAGAAACTTGGTGACATTTCTGGTGAAGAGGCAAGGGATTTTGACCCCGTAACACTGGCATTAGGGATGTGAACACAAAAAAATCAGAGCATGCTAAGTGGTCGTAAAAATAGTCACAATTTTGGTCTTCGGTTAAAAATGACCCCCATAGGAAATGAATGGGGAGCACTTTTTATCACTATTTAAAAAAAAAATTCTAAAATGTTTATAAGAAATCGTTTTTGAGATTGTCTCAAATATATATTAAAATCCACCAAAAAAAAAGAATTGTGTGTTCATAAACAGCTGGGGAATTCAAATGCCTCTCCATAGAGAGCAGTACATGCCATCTAGTGGTTACACCATTGTTCTACGATTTTTCTCCATACTGTAACCAGATGGTGCTAATTTCTTTTTCAATTTTTTTTGTTTTTTTTCTGAAGGCTTAGAGCCTAGCTATACATTAAACTGAAATACTGCATTAACAATTATATATATATTTCCATGGCAAAAATAGACCATTAATATTGCAAAATTATTAATAAATATAATCAAATTGTCTCAAAATACTAAATTAAAAAGAATAAATATTATAGAACAAAAATAAATTGCATTGGTTTTTACTAGGATGGAGAAAGTTTCATTTTCAGGTGTTCGGTCACTTTTAACCGGGAAGGCTCAGGACGTGACTACCTAAACGAAGACCATCAGAGGGTTAAAATATATTCTCTGGAAACAAATCTTATTATCTTTAACACTTTTTCACTTCAAATTAAAGTATCTTGTTTTACTGTAAACTGATTAAGAACAGATTTTCTTTGCAGTGTGTGTGCCCTGATCACATCCTGCTGAAATTTCACACTCGGAGTCTACCTCGGACAAGGTTACAGTGTTGTTGAAGGGTGTTTGCTCTAGCGTCTCCATCGGGCTATTCCCCACAGTCTTCCTCGCTCGCTCGCTCTCTCTCGCCACTGCAGCTCTCAGACCTCCTGGAGCATGACGCCGCGAGTTAGACGAAGAATCCCGCAGAGACGCCGGTGCTTTCCGTAAACCGGCCCCTGCCCGAATCTTATTTCCCGGCCTGTACGTCTGACACCTGTAGAAACCCTATTTATTTCCCTGAATGCCTGGGACAAACGTGGAGCTCATTCACACTTCATTCCTTTGGGCGTCCGCTTATTGACCGTGAAAAGCGTGACCGTATTCTCGCTGCCCTTCAACAAAGGAGCTTCAGTCGCCGTTACAATTACAGCCATTCGAGTACGAGGAGGAAGGTCTGCCCAAAGCCTCCTTCATCCCACACGGAGAACGGGAATTTATATCTCACTATGTGAGGAAAAAAATCATACTGCACTGAGCTCAGGGCGCAATAAAGACGGAAGGGAATGACTTTTGTGGGACAAGCCACAGTTATATAAAGATGTGAAAGAAAGAGAGAGAAAGTGCATGTGGATTATACAGATGAACTGATTCTTCTGAGATCAACACAAAGAAGGTTCTAGAAAGCAGCTTGAGTAATCCCTGATGCCAACTCAATTTGAGTTTTACTCTGCTTTATCGGCATGACAAAACAGGGAGAGCAGAGAGAGACAAACCTGCCACTGCATTTGTCAAGTACTGTATATTTAGTTATATAGTTAGTTAACAATTCTTCTAAAGCATTAATCAACCTTAGTTGATGTTCATTTTAACATTTACTTAATTATTAAACATCATCAGTTATTATTATTTAATGGACCTGAGCTAACATGAATTAATGAACATTTCACCAATTTTAACATTGATACTGTAGATCAATACTGTAGCAAATGTATTGCTCAGTTTAAGTTAATAGCCTAATGCATTAACCAATGTTAACTAATAAAACCTTATTTTAAAGAGTAACCCTTCTTTAGCTAAAAACTGTTGTTTTAACATGTTGGAGTAAAATTAAATAGAAAATAAAATTAAATAAAAAATAAAAAAAGTTAAATAATTTTGTGTGAAACCAAATTTACAGTACACTGAAAAAAAAATGGTGTAGATTTACTCTGTAACAATTTCACTTAGTAATAATTTGTGAAATGTACAAGCAATTTCTAAGAAACAGCCATTTAAATGTGACATTTTGAAGAAGAAAGTCTGTATTTACTTGTAAAACATACTGTAAATATACTTTTACAGCAAGTCTAAAAACATAAATGACATGCGTCACATGAATATATAATCACCAACACAACTTGATGCACCTGATGGGATGTTACAAACACAACACAAAATGGCTACCAACATACAATCAACAAAAGAATTGTGTATTTTGCCAGTATTTAGTTTGCGTGTATGTATAATGGTGAAAACAGTTTGTTGAGTGCACATACCCAGTCTCAATCCCTTCAAAATAAAAGTCTTCGAGTCACAGTCAGTCTGTGAGAGGGGCACATTGTGTCACTTTCTATATATTTACTGTATGTATAAGCATATATCTCTCAGTATGTTGTAAATGATTTAATCTCTCTCTTTTCTTTTTTCTCACAATTGGGAGTTTACATCTCGCAATTGCGAGTTATCAGGCCAATTCTAAGGTAAAAAACTTTTTTTCCACTTAGAATAGTTTATATCTCACAATTCTGACATTACAACATGCAAATTTGACTTTATATCATGCATTTCTGACTTTATAACACGCTATTGCGACTTTACATCAATCAATTTTGACTATATCTTGCAATTCTGACTTTATAACACGACAATTCTGACTTAACACTCCATTGCGACTTCACTTCATGCAATTCTGACTTTATATCTTGCAATTCTGAGAAATAAAGTCTGAATTGTGAGATAAAGTCACAATAACCTTTTTTATTTTTCATTCTGTGGCAGAAACAAGCTTCCACACCTTTCATACTTGATGAAAAAATGACAAAACCATTACCTGTTTGTAATGCCAGAATAAGTCAAATAGAAGTAAAATTACTAATGCAAATGTTAAGTGTAAATTCCATAAGATCACTGTTTTTCTCTTAAAATGCAGATCACTGGGACACTAATACGGATTATAAACTATGGGAATGCACATACAGAAACCAAAGGATGATGTACCAGGGCCCTGTTTACATGTGGAAGCATGTTCCTCACCCCAATCAAAGTGGATGACTCTAAAAACAGGTGTAAACAGGTCTAAAAATGTTTCCGGCTTGTCCACATGTGACCACTTCTAGAGGTAGTCAGAAAACACATTCATTGACAAACCGGATTGATTTCGTAGTGTAAACGCTCATGTGGTCGAATGTGTTCAAACAGCCACAAATGACCACCTCTCCGTCTACTGACCTGAGTAAACATTATGACAAGCAAACTAGCCAGACGGGATTTAAACTTCATCAACTCAAGACCCTGTAACTCATTTACTGTAAATGAGCAGCTGAAAACACAGTTGCATGAGCGTAAAAGAACAATGCAGTGCTTCACTTCAAAACACATTTAATTAAATCACCTTTTTACGATTTGATAATGTCACTGAATCGTATTAGACATTTTGATTAATTTTGCAGCAATACTAAACACCATCATTAGACTGCAAATAGGTTTTGTCAGAAAGTAAACGTCTTTTTACTGCAAATACAGAGCATTTGTGCTGAGACATTTTGTGCAAACAAAACCTGTGACGTTGCATTCTTGCAAATTTGAAATGTTTGTATCTGATGATGTTAGTCATCCAACACTGTTCACCAAAAATAACACACAAATACATCTAATGACCAAAGCAAAATGCAAACAAATTTACAAAAATAAAGAAAAATATAGACAAAAGTGTTTCTTTACAACAATAAAGATATCAGGGAAACCTTTATATAGTCATTAAAATAGTCACTTAAATATCAAAATGTATTTAAAATAGTAATTTATAGACTTTATAGTTATAATAATTGAAACAATATTTGGAGTACTTGTTAATTACACAATGCACATTTTTTAATATAAAGCCAAAAATGTGTTTTCACTATTGTAGTAAGGACTATGATCCCTGTATAATAAATGCAAGATATTTAAAGCATATCTAAAATTGCAATATTTCCACTTAAGCACAATCAAACAGTATATTTTTAGTTGAACTTAAGCATATTTCTGGATAACTAAAGTGCATTAAGTAGGTACAAAATTGTTGTTGTTGTTTTTTTTTTCAATTTACCAGACTTTTAGTATACCAAATTAGTCTACTAAGAGTACAATTGTAGGTTATTTATACTAAATACATAAATATGTAAATGTATTTGTAGTATACTTAGCATTAAAAATTTCAAAAACATTTTAGTATATTTATTTTTCACTAGGGTCTCATCATATGCAAACAAGCATCTCTAAGCAGTCTGTTAAAATGTTTGATTTTAGAATTTTACAATCCTTTAATTTATAGATAAAATAGTTGATATACTGGTTCAAAAGTGGATCAGATTGGCAATAAGAGAGGGCAGTTTATAAAGGAGATCAGAGTGATTATTAGAGAAATACAGGCCTAGGTGAGCTAAGAAGTGTAAGGAATGTCTGCTGCAGCACTGTAGGTCTAGTGGCATCACTGTGACATCACTGCAACATTCAAAATTTAGAATGTTGACAGTCGCCCATAACGATCAGTTTGTTTGACTATCTGCAACACTTGGTATCTTACTATTATATACTACACTGCTTATTACTTAAAAATATAACCATGTTGATCACTGCAAGTCTGCTGCTGATGCATTACTTCACCAAGGTGAACAAAAATCCATCAAAGCAGTCAGAAGGAGCCACACAAAAAAACATCATCGCAAAGCCAACGAAGGGACAGCTAGAATGGCATTTTTCAAAATGTCAAAGTAAGTGCATTGCCATTGTACCATCCCCATCTGAGCATATATTCAAGTAAATCAGTATATTATCTCCATCAACTGTGTTTTGAAATGTTTTGTTTGACTTGCTGCTCTAGGGCAAGGCCTTGAAGTCATTCTTGATGAGGAGAAAGATGCTTTGTTCAGGGCGAGCCCAGCTTTAAAAGGTGAGACTGAGAACCTTTTAACTTCTGGTTTATGTTGTAGGCTAATTATAAAAGGGTGATCTTTCTTGACATTTAAAGATAGCTGAATTGTTTTTGAATTAACAGTGCAATAAAACAAATATGAGGGTCATTGAAAAATAAAGCTTAAAAAAGGTGTTTTAAAAAAAATCCTTTCAAAACAGATTCAATGCATAGTTTTTTTGAGTCATAAACGATGTGTTTAAACAAGTTTTTGTTGTTAAATAGCATTTCAATGTGTAAATCATTTGACAATTTTTATGTCAGACAGTGCAACCAATATACTGTAGTTGTAGGCTACCACCTGACATGGAGTGTGTACCAACCTCCAAGACATACTTTTAGTACTGGGCAGTATGACTAAACATATATATCAATTATAGCAGTTTCAGAGGTATCTGATCTGATTTGTCTGTCTTTGATCTTATCTGACTGTCTGTTTTTTTTTTTTTTAAAGCATGACAGTGTTAACCACATTTTTTACTGATTGATAGAGAAAATACTGCAGTAGATTGACTTAGAATGCCCTATTTCACTGACATAAAAGAATATTGTAGAACAATTCAACAATAGTATTAAAACATGTTTGCAAGGCTGTTTACAAAGCAGGGGGAGCTTTACAAAACAGCGGTTTCCATGGTAACAGCTGTACACAAAGCAGCACAGCACTCATAAAACTGCTTTATCTTTAAAAATCTACTGAAAATAACATCAAAACTTTTCTAAAGACAGTCAGTTCCCTTCCAAGACACATTTATATAAAAAATAGGGCTGTAGTCAACCAAAGAAATCCTTAGTTGACCAAGGTCTTGTCCTGCGCAACGATTAGTCGACTAAAAAAACAAAAAACAAAAAAAACGGATGTTTTGATTGTAACATTTTTTAAACAATTGTCATAGAGCATTTATAAAACAACAACGAAAAAACATCAAAAATAAATAAAACTATAATAATAATACAATTCTTTGAAAATTAAGTGATTTTTTTTTAACTGCAAAAAGTGAGGAGCACTAGCTCTATGGTGACAGTCACAATCGCGCACCTGACCACACCACACTCTACAAAATAATATAACACTATCTGCCACATAATGAAAAATCCTAACAAAAGCTCTCGTTTATACAGGCTGTATTCTTCTTTACTTACAAAGCTATGGGTTAACTTTTGTCCAGCCGATCTGTTAGGCGTTTTAAAACAACAGACAAAATAGCCTAAAAAACAATCTGAAATCTAGGCTGTGTTGTAAGATAGCATATAAGTCTATTGCGTCAGTATGATATAGCCGTTAAAAGAGCTGCTCATGTCTTTTGCGCGCTCAAGTTCAGATTTCAAATAGGCATGTGCGCGCTCATAATGGAGCAACGCGCGTCGCCACCGTCGCCTACCTCCACAAAAATGTAGCCAGACAAAAGATTTAGATTTCTTGGACATTCTGTCGACTAAAGTAGCGTGAACTGAATGAATACAGCAAAACTACCTACCGGTACATCCGTTACTGAGCGCGAGCAGCAGTGTTATATTCTAACGTTAAATATTTTAATTTTTTTAATTCCTTAAAAAAGTACAAATATTTGGGTGGGTAGGGTTGGGTATCGGTTGGGTTTTATGCGATACCAGTACCTACTCGGTATTTCTAAACAGTTCCGGTGCCTAAACGGTTCTTGAAACGGTACTTAAGAAAACAAAACCGCACACACTTTGTCAAAAAATAATAATACCCCTTTATTTACAGGGCCAAACTGGACACAATAATAACTAACAGTATAAATATAAGTATCATATGGTAATAATAAATAAACCAATATAAAATAAAAGTTCATATTTACATAATATCAAATAAAACAATATTATATCAAACAATGTAATTATTATACAGGAGAGTAATAGAGATTACTACCAGGGTAATCTAATATTCGACATGGCAACAGGTTCCCATGTTTTGTCTGCTATAACTAGTCATGTAAGTTATCTTGTCATTTACTAGTTAAGATCTTTAGCCAGTTTGATGTTTCTATTCCCACTTGCATACTTAGCTACGCAGCTTCGAGTAAACATATGAAAGAGACGTCTCTGTGTAAACCAGTGGCGGGCCGTCCATTTCACACCTAGGCCTTCTGTCCTACCTGAATTAATAACTTAGTGTATCAAGTTAATAGTGTATCAGCGTAAAGCCTCTCTATAATTGTTGTTTTTATTTTGCAACCGCAGTTATTGGATTAATGCGGTGAGTTCGGGAAAGGCCGGTAAGATAAACGAGCGCGTGAGTTTTGGCTGGTGCGTTTGTACAGTGGTTCTTGCGTTCCGAATCCGATTATAAGTTCAGAAATGGAGCCTCCCTTATCTTGTCGTTCAAGGGCTACAATAGTCCCTTTTCAGACGTTACAATAGTATGAATGTTTGAAAAAAATAAAGTTTCGATCATAAATTTATAAGAAAAATTAAGAAGAAAATCATATTCACCACGGGGAAAAAAGCATTAACTCACCAAAACTACAGATTATTCTTTACACAAAATCCATCCTTATTTCTTTCCTCAAGAAGACTTCAATTACTGTTGTACAGGTTCTAACTGCGTTTCAGTTCCAACAATGTCGTGTCTGTCTCGTCATATTTCTAGCATAAGTTTTAATTCGCTTTATGGCTGAGAGTGCCTGTCGACAGAAGCACACAGTCACCGCAAAACATGACGATGTGTACAGCTTCCCCATGCTCTCACACAGAGTTTTGAACGAAATCAACGAGATCAGCTGGACTTTTGCCTTCAAAATCATTCGTTTCATAACTTACATTAGTCAGTTCTGTTTTTACCCGGAGAGATTGAACAGAGTTCCGTTACTCTGCGTTTAGCTCAGGCTGAATAAGGGATTTATTTCTGCTGGAGGTCGAGCAGGGAAAGAAACATTAATTTTTGGGTTGAAAAACGATTACATCTACAGGAATATATATTTAGTTTACGCAGTTCGCTACAGATGCGGATACTACCACTAATAGTACGCGGTCTGTACGTGCATCCAATCAAAGAACGAGAAAATACATACGTTATTATATGCCAGCTAGATGGCCTCGCTGCAGTCAAAGCGAAATCTGATTGGCTGATTAAATCTGACGGATTATCTGATTGGTTAAAGAAACGGTTTCATTGCCATTCATTTTATACTACAGACGCCCGCACTGTCGATTCTGAAGGCCTCCAGGCAGATTTATTTACCCGGCAACGCATGATGGCTGAAATATGATTGGATACAAGCTCTAACATAAAAACATACTACTGGAAGCAGCGCAACCAAGAGAAAAGCTATGAAATTAAGAGAACGAACTATTTGGAATAATTTAATGCTCATTCATGGAAAAAATATATTAAAGTGCAAGTCAGTGATTCTGATAGTGTTTAGGCCAGCAGAGAAGGCCTTGCTGGCCCTGACGGCCCACCACTGGTGTAAACCACGTTCTCTGATAGGGAACGAGAGGCTGCATTCATTGCCAAACTCCTCGCGCTGCCGACAAGCTTCCTTTTTCGGCAGAATACTCGGAGGAGCAGATGATGAGCGCGCTGAATATGATATAACACCTGAGCGTCAAGGCGGCGCGAATGGTGATTCTATATTTTGGGAGTCTCCCACATAACGGCTCCCGGATGATGGCAAGTTTACGCTCTTGATTAAATCGAAAATAACGTCATAAAACATATTTACATGAAAAAAATACATTTACAACATAAGTACTTATACAAAATTCAGGTCCATAATGTTTGTACGCGTTTCCCGTTGACACAAAATAGCAGAACCAGTAGCCTATAAAGCCAGCGCTGGCATTTGAAAAATAATAAAACACAAGGCTACGTCTGGAATTATACATGCAAATACATTTAAAATGATTAAGTCTTAGCCTACTTACAGGTTGTGGCCCAACAACTGCTGCCTCTGGTTTTAAAGTTGGATCTGCTTCATGTTTAGTAACAGTTTCTTGTTGAATCCGGTGTTGAACTCGTGGAGATTCTGGAAGCTGTCTTCCGTAAAATGCGCAGCACAGAGAGCTAGATTACGATCGTCATTTTCAGGAACATTATCAAACATAAATTGTATCCATTGTTGACGAAGTATAGCGTCCGAGGGAAGTTTCGAACACAGAAGACCTGACAGCTGTGTGAACAGACTCACTCGACGAGGAGCTGCTGAAAATATGATCATGCCCTTTTCTGCATATTCCGGATGGGAGGGGTTGATGCAAATGTGTGGGTTAGTGACGTACCATAACCCAGCTGTAGTCCCAATCGAGTAGTTTTTGTAGGCAATTATACTTCCTGATTTTTCAAAGACGATATCTCTGCTTACATTGAACTTTCAGTGCTGCAACTTTGCAGATACTGTTCATGCACCAACAGCAACATTACACACAGTCAACCCCCCCCCTTTAAATGTACTAAAAGTATTTAAACTAAATAGGTTTTATAGAATAAAGTGACATATGTCATTAATTTCTCAAATTATTTTAAAGGAATATACAATTTCAATTCAATTTCAATTGAGGTTTATTAGCATGACTGTGTATAACAATGTTGCCAAAGCATTAACATATTATATATAAATAATACAACAAACAAAAAGACAAACCATATATGTGATGAATTCTGGGAAAACCCACCACATAGTGACATTTGACATATTACAGGTTTTGAGACCATATTAAAGCTGGGTTCAAGCCCTTTCCAAATAGGTTTTTATTTCTTTTATCGTTTGTCCGTAACAAAAGTAATGGTTATCTGAAATCGGCTTATCGCTATGATTTTCAGAAACAGAATTAAAAAAAAAAACAGGTTGAATTAACGGTCACGTCCTGCTAGCAGGACGACACATGCTCCATTTTTATTGCCTTTTTTTTCATATAACATATTTTAGTCACCATCATAGGTTAGGTATCATTTAAAAGCTTACAAACTCAAAATTCATCCTGTGAAAACCATTTTGAAATTGGACGATTGAAAGGCGAGCAAGGTCTTTTAAATGAGCAGCTTCAAACTCTGTTGTTCTCTTGTGCTCCGCATCACACCATATGATAACGCTGGATAAAAATAAATAAATAAAAACTTGTGGGCTGTTGTAAATTACCCAAGACTGGACTTTATTCTGTTAAGTTGTTTATTTTGATGGAAAAAATATAATATTTTGTGCTTTCTTCTTTTGCCACAGTGTCTGAGACTCCTGCTGCCTCTCAGATTGACATTGGCTCTGAGAACCACACTGCCTCCCAGACCAACACTCCCTCTCAGAACTATACAGCCTCTCAGTACGACACTGCCTCTGAGAATGACACTCCCTGCGAAAACCACACTAATTCTGAGAACCACACTGCCTCCCAGACCAACACTCCCTCTCAGAACTATACAGCCTCTCAGTACGACACTGCCTCTGAGAATGACACTCCCTGCGAAAACCACACTAATTCTGAGAACCACACTGCCTCTGGGAACCACACTGCCTCTGAGAACGACCCTGCCTCTAAGAACCAGACTGCCTCTGAAAACAACCCTGCCTATGAGAACCACACTGCCTCTGGGAACAACCCTGCCTCTCAGAACCAGACTGCCTCTGAAAAGCAACCCTGCCTCTCAGAACCACACTGCCTCTGAGAACAACCCTGCCTATCAGAACCAGACAGTCTGGATCTGAGAGGCAGGGTTGTTCTCAGATGCAGTGTGGTTCTGGGAGGCAGGGTTGTTTTCAGAGACTGCCTCTGAGAACGACACTGCCTCTGACAACCCTGCCTCTCAGAACCACACTGCCTCTCAGAACCACACTGCCTCTGAGAACAACCCTGCCTCTCAGAACCAGACTGCCTCTGAAAACAACCCTGCCTCTCAGAATGACCCTGCCTCTGAGCACAACCCTGCCTCTCAGAACCAACTGCCTCTGAGAACAACCCTGCCTCTCAGAACCACACTGCCTCTGAGAAAAACCCTGCTTTTCAGAACCACACTGCCTCTGAGAACAACCCTGCCTCTCAGAACCACACTGCCTCTGAGAACAACCCTGCCTCTCAGAACCAGACTGCCTCTGAGAACAACCCTGCCTCTCAGAACCACACTGCCTCTGAGAACAACCCTGCCTCTCAGAACCACACTGCCTCTGAGAACAACCCTGCCTCTCAGAACCACACTGCCTCTGAGAACAACCCTGCCTCTCAGAACCAGACTGCCTCTAAGAACAACCCTGCCTCTGAGAACGACCCTGCCTCTGAGAACAACCCTGACTCTCAGAACGACCCTGCCTCTGAGAACAACCCTGACTCTCAGAACCACACTGCCTCTGAGATCAACCCTGCCTCTCAGAACCACACTGCCTCTGAGAACCACACTGCCTCTGAGAACAACCCTGCCTCTCAGAACACACACTGCCTCTGAGAACAACCCTGCCTCTCAGAACCGCACTGCCTCTGAGAACAACCCTGTCTCTGAGAACCACACTGCCTCTGAGAACAACCCTGCCTCTCAGAACCAGACTGCCTCTGAGAACAACCCTGCCTCTCAGAACCGCACTGCCTCTGAGAACAACCCTGCCTCTCAGATCCAGACTGCCTCTGAGAACTCAGAACCACACTGCCTCTGAGAACAACCCTGCCTCTCAGAACCAGACTGCCTCTGAAAACAACCCTGCCTCTCAGAACCAGACTGCCTCTGAGAACAACACTGCCTCTGAGAACAACCCTGCCTCTCAGAACGACCCTGCCTCTGAGAACAACCCTGCCTCTCAGAACCGCACTGCCTCTGAGAACAACCCTGCCTCTCAGATCCAGACTGCCTCTGAGAACGACATCTGCCTCTGAGAACCACACTACCTCTGAGAACAACCCTGCCTCTCAGAACCACACTGCCTCTGAGAACAACCCTGCCTCTCAGAACCACACTGCCTCTGAGAACAACCCTGCCTCTCAGAACCACACTGCCTCTGAGAACAACCCTGCCTCTGAGAACCACACTGCCTCTAAGAACAACCCTGCCTCTCAGAACCAGACTGCCTCTGAAAACAACCCTGCCTCTGAGAACCACACTGCCTCTGAGAACAACCCTGCCTCTCAGAACCACACTGCCTCTGAGAACAACCCTGCCTCTCAGAACCACACTGCCTCTGAGAACAACCCTGCCTCTCAGAACCACACTGCCTCTGAGAACAACCCTGCCTCTGAGAACCACACTGCCTCTGAGAACAACCCTGCCTCTCAGAACCAGACTGCCTCTGAAAACAACCCTGCCTCTGAGAACCACACTGCCTCTGAGAACAACCCTGCCTCTCAGAACCACACTGCCTCTGAAAACAACCCTGCCTCTCAGAACCACACTGCCTCTGAGAACAACCCTGCCTCTCAGAACCACACTGCCTCTGAAAACAACCCTGCCTCTCAGAACCACACTGCCTCTGAGAACAACCCTGCCTCTCAGAACCACACTGCCTCTGAGAACAACCCTGCCTCTCAGAACCACACTGCCTCTGAGAACAACCCTGCCTCTCAGAACCACACTGCCTCTGAGAACAACCCTGCCTCTCAGAACCACACTGCCTCTGAGAACAACCCTGCCTCTCAGAACCACACTGCCTCTGAGAACAACCCTGCCTCTCAGAACGCACTGCCTCTCAGAACCACACTGCCTCTGAGAACAACCCTGCCTCTCAGAACCACACTGCCTCTGAGAACAACCCTGCCTCTCAGAACCACACTGCCTCTGAGAACAACCCTGCCTCTCAGAACCACACTGCCTCTGAGAACAACCCTGCCTCTCAGAACCACACTGCCTCTGAGAACAACCCTGCCTCTCAGAACCACACTGCCTCTGAGAACAACCCTGCCTCTCAGAACCACACTGCCTCTGAGAACAACCCTGCCTCTCAGAACCAGACTGCCTCTGAGAACAACCCTGCCTCTGAGAACCACACTGCCTCTGAGAAC
The DNA here is from genome assembly GCA_030378365.1 of Hybognathus amarus. Classification (NCBI taxonomy): domain Eukaryota; kingdom Metazoa; phylum Chordata; class Actinopteri; order Cypriniformes; family Leuciscidae; genus Hybognathus; species Hybognathus amarus. The sequence goes on from JAQIUQ010004323.1 coordinate 244,386, forward strand.
AACCCTGCCTCTCAGAACCACACTGCCTCTGAAAACAACCCTGCCTCTCAGAACCACACTGCCTCTGAGAACAACCCTGCCTCTCAGAACCACACTGCCTCTGAAAACAACCCTGCCTCTCAGAACCAGACTGCCTCTGAGAACGACCCTGCCTCTCAGAACGACCCTGCCTCTGAGAACAACCCTGCCTCTCAGAACCGCACTGCCTCTGAGAACAACCCTGCCTCTCAGATCCAGACTGCCTCTGAGAACGACATTGCCTCTGAGAACCACACTACCTCTGAGAACAACCCTGCCTCTCAGAACCACACTGCCTCTGAGAACAACCCTGCCTCTGAGAACCACACTGCCTCTAAGAACAACCCTGCCTCTCAGAACCGCACTGCCTCTGAGAACAACCCTGCCTCTCAGAACCGCACTGCCTCTGAGAACAACCCTGCCTCTCAGAACCACACTGCCTCTGAGATCAACCCTGCCTCTCAGAACCGCACTGCCTCTGAGAACAACCCTGCCTCTCAGAACCACACTGCCTCTGAGATCAACCCTGCCTCTCAGAACCGCACTGCCTCTGAGATCAACCCTGCCTCTCAGAACCACACTGCCTCTGAGAACAACCCTGCCTCTCAGAACCACACTGCCTCTGAGATCAACCCTGCCTCTGAGAACCACACTGCCTCTAAGAACAACCCTGCCTCTCAGAACCAGACTGCCTCTGAAAACAACACTGCCTCTCAGAACCAGACTGCCTCTGAGAACCACACTGCCTCTGAGAACAACCCTGCCTCTCAGATCCAGACTGCCTCTGAGAACGACATTGCCTCTCAGAACCGCACTGCCTCTGAGAACAACCCTGCCTCTCAGAACCACACTGCCTCTGAGATCAACCCTGCCTCTGAGAACCACACTGCCTCTAAGAACAACCCTGCCTCTCAGAACCAGACTGCCTCTGAAAACAACACTGCCTCTCAGAACCAGACTGCCTCTGAGAACCACACTGCCTCTGAGAACAACCCTGCCTCTCAGATCCAGACTGCCTCTGAGAACGACATTGCCTCTCAGAACCACACTGCCTCTGAGAACGACATTGCCTCTGAGAACCACACTGCCTCTGAGAACAACCCTGCCTCTCAGAACCACACTGCCTCTGAGAACAACCCTGCCTCTCAGAACCACACTGCCTCTGAGAACAACCCTGCCTCTCAGAACCAGACTGCCTCTGAGAACAACCCTGCCTCTCAGAACCACCCTGCCTCTGAGAACAACCCTGCCTCTCAGAACCACACTGCCTCTGAGAACAACCCTGCCTCTCAGAAACGCACTGCCTCTGAGAACAACCCTGCCTCTCAGAAACACACTGCCTCTGAGAACAACCCTGCCTCTCAGAAACGCACTGCCTCTGAGAACAACCCTGCCTCTCAGAACTCACTGCCTCTCAGAACCACACTGCCTCTGAGAACAGACCCTGCCTCTCAGAACCACACTGCCTCTGAGAACAACCCTGCCTCTCAGATCCAGACTGCCTCTGAGAACGACATCTGCCTCTCAGAACCAGACTGCCTCTGAGAACAACCCTGCCTCTCAGAACCACACTGCCTCTGAGAACAACCCTGCCTCTCAGAACCAGACTGCCTCTGAGAACAACCCTGCCTCTCAGAACCACACTGCCTCTGAGAACAACCCTGCCTCTCAGAACCACACTGCCTCTGAGAACAACCCTGCCTCTCAGAACCACACTGCCTCTGAGATCAACCCTGCCTCTCAGAACCGCACTGCCTCTGAGATCAACCCTGCCTCTCAGAACCACACTGCCTCTGAGAGTCAACCCTGCCTCTCAGAACCACACTGCCTCTGAGAACAACCCTGCCTCTCAGAACCACACTGCCTCTGAGATCAACCCTGCCTCTAAGAACAACCCTGCCTCTCAGAACCAGACTGCCTCTGAAAACAACACTGCCTCTCAGAACCAGACTGCCTCTGAGAACGACATTGCCTCTCAGAACCACACTGCCTCTGAGAACGACATTGCCTCTGAGAACCACACTGCCTCTGAGAACAACCCTGCCTCTCAGAACCACACTGCCTCTGAGAACAACCCTGCCTCTCAGAACCACACTGCCTCTGAGAACAACCCTGCCTCTCAGAACCACCACTGCCTCTGAGAACAACCCTGCCTCTCAGAACCACCCTGCCTCTGAGAACAACCCTGCCTCTCAGAACCACACTGCCTCTGAGAACAACCCTGCCTCTCAGAAACGCACTGCCTCTGAGAACAACCCTGCCTCTCAGAACCGCACTGCCTCTGAGAACAACCCTGCCTCTCAGAACCGCACTGCCTCTGAGAACAACCCTGCCTCTCAGAACCACACTGCCTCTGAGAACAACCCTGCCTCTCAGAACCAGACTGCCTCTGAGAACAACCCTGCCTCTCAGAACCACACTGCCTCTGAGAACAACCCTGCCTCTCAGAACCACACTGCCTCTGAGAACAACCCTGCCTCTCAGAACCACACTGCCTCTGAGAACAACCCTGCCTCTCAGAACCGCACTGCCTCTGAGAACAACCCTGCCTCTCAGAACCGCACTGCCTCTGAGAACAACCCTGCCTCTCAGAACCGCACTGCCTCTGAGAACAACCCTGCCTCTCAGAACCAGCACTGCCTCTGAGAACAACCCTGCCTCTCAGAACCACACTGCCTCTGAGAACAACCCTGCCTCTCAGAACCACACTGCCTCTGAGAACAACCCTGCCTCTAAGAACCACACTGCCTCTGAGATCAACCCTGCCTCTCAGAACCACACTGCCTCTGAGATCAACCCTGCCTCTCAGAACCACACTGCCTCTGAGAACAACCCTGCCTCTGAGAATGACCCATTGCCTCTCAGAAACACACTGCCTCTCAGAACCACACTGCTTCTGGTTATTAGAGACAGTCACTGAACCAAAGACTGTCACTGCATGACTGTCACTGCATTAATAAAAAAAAAATAAAAAAAAATTTCATTCCACATGTAAAGCAACACTGTCTTATTTTACTTATTTATTAAACACTAGATAATCGATGTCAATAAATGTGTCACAATAAATAAAAAAAAAACTGCAACAATATGTATAGTGGATAGTTCACCCAAATTGTATATTAGGTTTGTTTTTGTTTTTTGTTTTAAATAATTTGCATTAAAATGAAATATAATGAGTTACAATAAATTGCATTCCCATCTGTTTGATGCTCACACCTCAGAGGATTCCGTGAAAAAAATCAACTTGAAAAATTTGAGGTAATAGTTCACACAAAGCATGACCAAAGACCAAACCATGAGAGCCAAACCAAATGTGTGGACCAAAACAAATATGTTTTCTACAGTTTACATTTTAGAGCCTCAAGATGTAGATAATGTTTCAATTCAAATTGCATGTAAAGACAAAAAAAAATGTGTTTACACTACATAATAAACAAGAGATGTACCAAAAACTTTAATAATCCTTGATTACTGGGTAAAATCACCAACATCCAGTGAACAATTGTAATTCAAATGCTCTGGACAAATGGGTATAGTAATTAGTTACTGTAAATTAATATTTCAAACAAGAACAACTGATGAGCTGTGTAGATGAAAATATTGTGCATTCATATACTGTAGTTTAACTGTTTATCAATGTCAAAAACGAAGCCTATGCCACTGACATTCATTTAGCAGATGCCAAAGCAAATGTATGAGCATTTAAGTTTACATTTATCAATTATGTGTGTTCCCTGGGAATCAATGGTTCATGACTAGCACTATGCTTTAATAACTAATCCGACTTCCAGTAAATTACAAATAAAATAATTGTAGTTTTTTATTTGATTGTATAGTTTTATATAGTGTAATATAGTTTCAACATATTACAAAACAATCATTTGCTCAGCTCCTGTCTGCTGAACATGACAATCAAAGATTAGAATATATGGTTGTCAATACAAAATACAGTCTCTGAACATAAACTCTTGTTGTTTGTTCAATGGGGTAAATTATTAAAGCGATAAAGTATGTTGGTTATGAGCTGTTTAATTGAAAAAAATCCCATTGAAATAAAAACTGAATTAATAATGATCACATGATGGGAACCCCTAAAAGGTTCTATAAATGAAGCGCCTGAACGAACCATTTAAGATTCTACTTTTTTTTCTAAATGTGTAGCCAGCTAGACTATAAAATTTAAATGTGAACTGCCTTCTGTTTCTTGTTAATTTGGAAATTCCATTTGACACAGAGACTAACAAATCCACAAAATCTCCAAATGTTAAGGTCAAGGAGAATATTGATCAAACCAATGCTAATCTCCACTTGACTTTGCCAGAAAGTAAAACAAGGGCGCAGTTGAAGGAATCAGTTGTTCGTGTTTTTTCCTCTCCACCTCGGCTCACACAAATGAAATCTGAAGTTCGGAGTGCCATTGTGTCTCTCCTGAAAATGAGACAAGTAAATGTTGCGAGTAAATGTTTTGAGCTGTCTGCACTTCTTTATCACACCAAAATATCAAATTAAGCGAAGAGCGGGGATGAGAGATAAAGCGAGCGCTAGAAATAACGGCAGCACTGAAAGGACTGATTGAAAATGGAAATATGAGGATGTGAGGTATGGGCGGCTGTGTTTCAAGCACATTTTCATAATTGATCGGGCATGAAGTGCGCGCTGAACCAGAAATCAGAGGTCATTAGTCAAGGCTTTGGAAAAGGCCAAGGCTTTCAAAAAGGCTGAAATGGTACTGGGAATTTATTATGGGATTTCTTTTACTATTATTATTCTTCTTTGCCGACATCATTTCGCCTCATGTACACACTTCAGAAATCACTAACACAGTCATTCTACACCAGCGATAAATCACAACAGCCATATACATGCATAAATTATGAACGGTCCACCTTCATAGCATATTAAAATGGCCACATGGAGACAGACTTTCTGGACAAAGGATAAACAAATGCAACAGCAACCACTCGACATTACGCATCTGAGAAGCTAAAACCATCAAATCAATTCATTTTATTTCACGAGGCGCCGAGAAGTATGCTAAAAGCACTTGTGGCAGACATTCAGTCTCACTTCAGCGTCCACACTCTCTCTCTGTCTCAAGCTGTCTGTCTGTCTGTCGTTCACCCGCTTTCTTTCCCGCAAAGCCACACCCACATCTTCACACTTGCATCATGGGTAAGACTGGAAGGTGCTGCTAAAACGTTTCAAAAACAAATTACACCAAGAATTCAAGTTTATTCATATGAATAGTGATGGATAGTAAATGTTAGTAATTATTGATATTAGTTATTGATATTAAATATCAGTAAATACCAATAGTAGATATTTTAATGTAATTGCATTGCATTTATATATATACACTGATTGGTCAAAAAGTTTAGGGTTGGTACTTTTTTTATGTTTTTAAAAAAGTCTCTTCTGCTCACTAAGGCTGCAATTTTTTGATAAAAAATACACAAAAAACACAGTAATATTGTGAAATATTATGACAATTTAAAATGTTGACTTGTTTTATGTTAATATATATTAAAATGTAATTTATTCCTCTGAAAAAAGCTGAATTTTCAGCATCATTACTCCAGTCTTCAGTGTCACATGATCCTTCACAAATCACTCTAATATGATGATTTTATGCTCCAAAACATGTATGATTATTATCCATGTTGAAAACAGTTTTTTACATTTTTATTTCAGGATTCTTTGATGAATAGAAAGTTCAAATGAACAGCATTTATTTAATTAGAATCTTTTCTAACATTATAAATGTCTTTACTGTAACTTTTGATCAATGTAACTCATCCTTGATGAATAGAAGTATTGATTTCTTATTTATTTCCCCCAAAAATAAAATACAAATTCTTACTGACCCTAAACTTTTTAAAGGGTAGTGTTTAATGTAACAAAAGCTTTCCATTTCAGATAAAAGCTGTTCTTTTGAACTTTCTATTCATCAAAGAATCCTGAAATAAAAATGTAAAAAACTGTTTTCAACATGGATAATAATCATACATGTTTTTGGAGCATAAAATCATCATATTAGAGTGATTTGTGAAGGATCATGTGACACTGAAGACTGGAGTAATGATGCTGAAAATTCAGCTTTTTTCAGAGGAATAAATTACATTTTAATATATATTAACATAAAAAAGTCATTTTAAATTGTCATAATATTTCACAATATTACTGTTTTTTGTGTATTTTTTATAAAAAATTGCAGCCTTGGTGAGCAGAAGAGACTTCTTTTAAAAACATAAAAAATCTTACCGACCCTAAACTTTTGACTGGTAGTGTATATATATATATATATATATATATATATATATATATACACACACATACTGTACATACACTGTAAAAAAATATTGTTGGTTTAACTTAAAAAAAACAAGTAACCTGGTTGCCTTTTAAGTTCATTGAAATGGAAAAATTGAGTTAATACAATGGAGGAGATTAATTTAATCACTAGAAACTCAAAATATTATGTTATAACTACATAAATGATCATACAAATCATAAAAATATTTTTTACAGTGTGTGTGTGTGTGTATATATATATATATATATATATATATATATATATATATATATATATATATATATTCGCTTGAACACTGATAGGAGCTGGTACTCAGTTCAATTGATTTTTATTTTTCACTTTAGTACTGGAGGATATACATATTACCCTCCCTAGGTTGAGATGCACAATATTTGTGGCCTGTTAGGTATGTGCTAAAACCTTGATTCAGAAAATACAGTCAAGGGCAGTGAGCTTTTACAACATGCCATAACACACCGTCTCCCACAATGCCAGAGATCCTTCGCCCCACGTGCCACACAGATAACAGAATATCTTTGTGATGTATGCTCACAAAAACACAAGGGCAAGCTGAGCACAGGAGCGTGCATGATCATGACATCACAGAGCCATCCTTGACAACAGAAGCGGGTCACGAGGGACCCATGGAGAACAGGTTCGAGGAGCGCACGAGGAGAAGCCCTGCAGCGTTCCCACAAGACAAAGTGTTCCTCCTGAACTCTCCGTGACCTCACGCTCCCTGCCTCCTGCCGGCCCCACCTGGACACCAGCTTCCAGACACGCCATGCTTCACCAAATTAATTCCTCTGGTACTACATCAGCGGTGGAGGGAAAATAACATAATCATACACCCACCCCATTTCCAGGCAACCAGAACACGAAAGTGTGCCAAGCCAGTTTGGTTGACAGATTGCATGTTACAATACAGTGTTCATGGCTAATCACCTAGACGGCTCATACATGCTCAAACAGTCTCTGAATCATGCGTTCACTTCATTCCAGTCCTCAGAAGAGTTCAGTTAGAAGATTAATGACAGGGAAGATCGCTTTCTGTCTCTCTACTAGTGATAGAGACATACACTCTAAACAATGCTGGGTTGTTTGAACCCAAATCTGGGTCAAATATGGACAAACCCAAATGTTGGGTTAAAAATGTCATTTAAAATTTTCACTTTCAACTATAATTTTTTTAATGCATTTTTAACCCAATATTTGGGTTTGTCCATATTTGAAACAACCCAGCATTGTTTAGAGTGTATATATTTGCTGACATTGGGTCATTTTGAGAATATTGGCTATATTGAGAAGATAATGCTGACTTTGGCAAATTAACAGAAAGGTTTACAGTCCCTTGAGAAATCAACTATAGCCTCGTCAATGGATATATATCGAGGGCTTGGAGCCAGAGGGGCGTAAGTGGCATTTTGGGCGAATATGAGTTCTTTATATCAAAATAAAGGTCTTGATGAGCTCTATCCAATGGTGCCAAAAATGCCTAGATCAAACTGTATTGAATAAAGCAACAAAAAGTCGTATCTGACGTATTTGACTTTTTGAAAATGTTTTAGAACATGTTCATTGTGTTAATATGCCATACATTTTTTTACTTAAATACTCATTTCATGTAAGTGTGCCTGTGGTTGCAATGTTTGTGGTTTAAGGTTAATAATACAGGTGATTGAAGCGTGGTCAAAATGTTGTTTTGTCTCTCCTGTAAAGTTTGTTAAAAGCCACTTACTCCCTTCTGGCTCCAAGCCCTCGATATATACCGTCAAAATTCACATTCAGTATTTCATTTTAGTGATTGGAGTTTTGTGTGCAATTCTGCTTGACATTTTAAACACAATATTTACTCGATTCATGTTCAATATTTAATTTGTCTCTTGCAATTCAGATTCACACTTCATTTTGTAATAAATAAATTACAAAATATTAACTCAATTATTTTTAATATTTGTACAATTCCATACGCTTCACTGTCATAATGTCACAATATTTACTCAATTTATATTTGATATTTAATAATCACTGTGCATGTTATGCCTGTATAAAGCACTCGATTCATTTGCAAAAATACGAGCAGTATAGTTTGTCAAACATGGTGTCCCACAATGCAATGCACTTGACTTGACCTTCCATTTCCAAAGTGATTGATGAATCAGAAGAACAAATCAATCGGAAGTAATTTTTGCTGGATTGTAAATAATATTTGTATTGGCTGTTGAAATATATGCATAGGTTGAGAACCATCTTATACTGTTGGATCCATTTAGCCTCTTAAAAAGAGTCAAGGCACAACACTAAAGCCAAACACTACAAATGTGCCAGGAATCAGTGCCTTTCCCACTCCCAAACTCCTGGATTTGACTTCCAGGAACGCTGCTAGCATGTTCCTCACATAATTCCACTCATGCTCCTGCAATTCAACATAAAAATACAAACTGCAAGCAGTTTAAGAGAGAAAGGTGTTTTCCCATAAACCAGCCTTTACTTTAAGCCTCTTTAGAAACAACATTTGATGCTGAGGGGAGAACATTTATGCTGATATTAGGAGAGAACTCTCCTGCGGAAGCTGGGAAGTGCTTGTTATGCCATTTGAGGACACCAGAACAGAGTAAGAATGTTGTTACATTTAAATTTATTTGGCATGTTAAATGTTTAGTTTGATCAACCAGGTGCACAAAAGGACAATATGTACAGATCTATCGCACTTGCATCCCTCAGAGTCCCGTTTTCATTAGCATCAAATTAAATATGCCGCTAAAGTCAATGCAAGTTTCATTAGTCTGTGGAGCTGGTGCTCATGGGGGAAAGAAACAAATAAAAATATGTTCGTCACTATGTATCACAGCAGATTCTGCATCATCTAAGTTGAGCAGGTGTAGGGCCCTATTTCTGCGATCACGGAATAAAAAGCACTCTTTTTACAACTAAAATAACAGTAAAGGGTAAAAAAAAATGAATTCCCAAAAATTAAAAACGGAATTAAAAACGCGAATTTGGGAAAAAATAAAATGGAATTTGGGAAAAAATAAAACGGATTGTATATGGCCCTACAGGTGAATATCTCAACCAATGGCGCGGGGCTGTCGGTTAGATGACTGATGGCAGGTGAGTAGTGTGTCATGTGAACAGTCATTATTTATATTTCATTTGGTGACACTAGTCGGGTAGTAATGACCTTGATGCTTGAATGTTTTATCTGATTTTAGCTTAAAAGGTGTTCACTAATATCTTTCCAACATCCAACTTTATTCAAGAGCAGGATCCAGACACTGGACATGAAATCTATTTTTACATTATATTCATTTTAATCTGCATAAACCGCATTTGTGCAAAAATACAGGTATGTTTTACTTGAAGAAAGGTCTTTTATATGAGCCTCCTATTATTTTACTATCCTTACCAAGCAACTTTATGTAGTTGGATGCATTTTATAATCTGTATTATTCATTTTCCTCTTGCTGCATCAAGAGAAACATTTATGGCTACATTAAAAAAGACCTTTGACCTATTATTTATTGAGATCTACCAGAACCTAATATCTATATCTATATTAGCATACACAATACTATTAAAAAGTTTGGGTCTGTAAGATTTTATGAAAGGAGTCTATTATTCTCACAAAAGCTGCATTTATTATTCAAAATAAATGGTAATATTATTACACTTTAAGACAACTATTCTATTTTTGGTATATTTCCAAATTAATTTCAGTCCTGTGATGTTAAAGATGAATTTTCAGCATCATTACTCCAGGCTTCAATGTCACATGATCCTTCGGAAATCATTCTAATATGGTGATTTTTTGCACAAGAAACCAATGTTGAAATCAGTTGTGCTGCGTAATATATATATTTTAAAAGTATTATTTATTAATTTATTAAACAATTTCATATAGCATATTTTAATTAGCAAATGAGAAATGCACATACTGTAATAGCTGGAATCTAATTTGCATATATTCTACAGTAAACAGTATTCCATCATAAAAGAAAAGCTTTCCAACTCATTTTATGACATAATTAGGAACTTGTTAGCCAGCAGGCTTGATAAGCATTTTTATAATCACAAAATGGCAAAATATTTCTGTCTCTTGCTTCTTTTCTCCCTGCTTATGTGCATTGTATAGTAATATCGTCGCAGAAGCAATTTAATACCATATAACACCAGCCATGTGACATTTAATGTAAATGTCACGATATTCATGTTTGTATGTGTGTTCGTACTGGAAACATCATTCTATCCATCACAATAGGTCAAAGTTGCTCAAGATCCACAGAGAGCTACATAACCTACCTAGAAGGTAACGAAGACATTTGTATTATAGGTCTTTATTTAACTGTCCTTAGAAACAAATACAGCACAGGACAGTATCTATCTGCCATTTGTGTTTCATTCATGACTTCTTACATGATTTACATCTGCTCTGAAAATAGAAAGACGTGTTAAAATGCTTCTGCCATCTGGCTCTCATGTCAATGCATTAGTCACCTGTACTATACTAAAAATAAAAAATCCATAAAAGCATTAATAAACCAAAGACCAAAAAGCTCAAATATTTGTCATGCATCACTATATTTACACACTCTAAGAAGTGGCCGAGCCCATTTTAAGCACTCGTAACAGCGCTGTCCTTGAGGGAGGATATTTCTCCGTCTGACTGTATTGTAGTTTCGACCCCAGCAATCGTAAATCTGCGTAAAGGCCGCCTGTTCATTGGGGACCGCAGACAAATGTGTCTGTGCTGCACACATGTTCTTGGACTTGTTGAAAATTAGGTCAGAAAAAAACACAATAAACAAGTCATTTTATTCGGGACATCCTCATTAAAATGTCTCACTCTTGACCAAGTTAGATACAGGTTTCGTGGGCGGAGCTTACAGCTTATTGGTCAGAAGAATAGCCTTGCAGCCACACTACAAATCACACATCAAGGAGCCAAACTTGAGTGTTTGACTTGAGATGTTTGAATTGTTACAAATGGTAGACATTTATCATTGTTAGGGCTGTGCAATACGATTGCGCATCCAAAATAAAAGTTTGTGTTTATATAATATATGTGGGTGCACTGTGTATAATTATTTTACATAAATAAATACACACACATGCTTGTATTAAGAAATATTTTCATGTATATACTGCATATAGATTTATATATAATATATATTATTTATAAATATTTTATATATAAATAATATTTTTTTTTAAATATACATGCATATATGTGTATTTATATATATATATATATATATATATATATATATATATATATATATACACACAAAATAATTATACACAGTACATCCACATATATTGTGTAAACCAAAACTTTCTATTTTTGATGCAATTAATCGTAATTAATGCGTTTAACAGCCTAATAATATTTAAAAAGATTTCTATTTCAATAAACACAGTTCTTTGGAACTTTGGCTGTGTCATGTTGTGGTTTTGTGTTATCAGTGGTTCCCTGTCTTTTGATTTATCCCAGGTGTTCCATTATTTCCCACGCCCCCTTGTTACCTTGTCTTAGCTGTTTGTCTGATTACTTTAAGCCCTGTGTTTCTGTCCTCATTTGGGGAGTTGTTAAATGTGGGATGTTTGGCATTGCCACCGCTCCTGAGTCTGAGCTCCTGTATCTGAGTCTTTGTCTTAGATGTAGTTTGTTCTAAATAAAGCCTGTACACTGCGTTCGGATCCAGCCTCCTTCCCGTGCTTCTACCGCACCACACCATCACCGTCACAGGCTGCATTTACACTGCAGGTCTTGATGCCCAAATCCGATTTTCTGACCAGATCCGAATTTTTTGATGTCATCAATATCATCTTTGTGATCCATATACGATTTTTGCATTTACACAATAAACTGCTGAAACTGCCAAATGTAGACGTTCTGACACAGCAACGAAATGCAATCAATGCAAATGTGAATAAAATTATCCAGAGATTTTCTTTCAACAATATTTTGAAAAGTCATCAAAACATTGGTCTCATATGGCGAAGAAAAAAAGAGGAGAGCCCTTGTTGGCGCTGTAGCCACGAGCGCTTAAAACCGTGGCTCCACATATCTCGTGAAATGTCTTCAAATACGGATTTATGTCTGTAACAACCCTGCATTCTTGCCAGCACTCTTCGCCCCAAACACTCAAAACACATGAAACCTCCGCATTGCTCCACTGTGTGTATCCTTTGTCTTCCATCGCGCCAATAAGTCATGTGATCTCAGTTGGTGGTCCATCTGAGTTGACGTCACTTTTAAAGGGATAGTTCGGCCAAAAATGATATTTAAACCATGCATTACTCACCCTCAAGCTGTTCGAGATGCATATGTCAATCTTGTTTCAGACGAACACATTTTCAGTTATTTTAGAAAATGTCTTAGACCCTTCAGTGGATATAATGTGAAGAAATGGGGTCCAGCTCCTTCAAGTCCCAAAAAATGTGCATACATCCTTTCACAAAAGTAATCCATCCGGCTCCAGGGTGACAAATGAAGGCCTTCTGAGGGTACAGTTGCGGTATTGTCGTAAAAATATATATATTTAAAACTTTATAAATGAAAATGTAATAAATCGACTTCCGGCAACGATCGTCGTGACGGTTCCTGACGCTGACGTATGTTCACTGATGATGGAAGTCGGCGTACGAAGTAGGATGTAGCGTAGGAACGTCAACGTCACAACGGTTCCTATGCTACGTACGCCGACTTCCATCACCCGTGAACGCACATAGCATAGGAACCGTCGTGACGATCGTTGGCAGAAGTCATATATTTTCATTTATAAAGTTTTAAATATGTATATTTTACTACAATACCGCAAATTTTTGGGACTTGAAGGAGCTTGACCCCATTTCTTCACATTATATCCACTGAAGGGTCTAAGACATTTTCTAAAATAACTGAAAATGTGTTCGTCTGAAACAAGATTGACATATGCATCTCTGAACGGCTTGAGGGTGAGTAATGCATGGTTTAAATATCATTTTTGGCCAAACTATCCCTTTAATTGATGTACGACTCTGCATTTACTGGGGGATATCCGATTTGTCTGCTTACATGGCACACGCAATGACATATCCGATTCTTATCTGATTTATTACAACATATGAGCCAGGCCTGAATCCGATCTGAGAAATTCGGAATCATGCGTTTTTTTTTTTCCTTTTTACACGTTCAACGGTTATATCCGATCCGATGTGCCACATGAGAGGGAAAAAAAACTGATGCAGTGTAAATGGTATACACCAAAAAATCTATCTAGAAAATATTAAACTACAGAAATATTTTTATCATTGGTGATAAGAGGAAATGTTTTGGTGGTTTTTTTGAGCAGCATTTCAACATATAAGGATGATGCTAAAGATTTAAATTACATATTAAAAAATATTCAAATAGAAAATAAAAAAGGGCTCGGTTCTTTCTTTTGATATATTTTGCATGTTCAGATGTTCATTCAACAAAATATTCTGGGGCCATGACAATTTTGTAAAAACACTGGTGATGACTGGCCACTTTTTTTCCCAAAGCTGGTGGGAAAAGTGAATTCAAAAAATGAATCAGAATAGCCACTAAATGCAAGCAAAACCTCTGTAAACTCAAAACGCTCTCCGGTGATGTACTGACTACTGACGTCTGATAGTTTGCGCACTGTGATTATCAACACCGCGGGACACGCGAGAACCTCTTAATGCACTGCGTGTCGAAACCCTTTCAGGCTGTCCGGCAGCTCTGATCTAACTGAGGCTATAAACAGCCTCCTCACGGAGATGTTTTAAAGTAAAGACAGGTCCCGGCAGTGGTAAGACTTTCTGAGGGGGCATTAAAAAATGATGTGGCCCGTACGGTTCAGCGACCGTGTTCTGCCGCAATCTCGGGTCAGACAGAGTGCATCGCGCACGCTGAGTTTCTGGGCCGGTTCATGCCAGAACACGTCACAACACACACGCCACTTAACCTGCTCTCGAAACCGCCTCGAAGGACCGGCGGTCACGTAACGGTCACACAGCAGTCGCTGAAGGGAGCTGAAGAAAATCAATACCAAAACTTGCCATTTACTCAGATGAATATTAATAAATGATTTAAAACCAAATAAACAATAGTGATGCCAGAAGTCAGGAGCATTTATAAAGCATTCATTCAGATGTGAGCTTCAATAAATAAAACATGGCTGTGTGAACATGGCTGTGGAAAGTCACTTTAAGTGCACTACTTTCAGCTGCTCTATACTGTACACAACACATTGATTTTTGTAAATCTGCTTATTCAGATTCGTTTTAATGAATTGGTTCTGAAAAACTGAGCAAATACTGAAATGAATCCATGAATCATGTTCACAAGGTAGTAATTTACCGTATTTTCCACACAATAAGATGCACTTAAAGGAGTAGTTCGCTTTTCAAAAAACTCTCTCCCATGTCATCCAAGATGTCCATGTCATTCTTTCTTCAGTTGAAAGAAATTGACAACACAACAAAAAGAAACAGATGAAAAAAATTCCAGGATTTTTCTCCATATAATGGACTTCAATGGGAACCAAACGGTTCAAGGTCCAAAAGACAGTTTCAGTGCAAACTGTTCAAAGGGCTTTAAACGATTTCAGATGATGAATAAGGGTCTTATCAAGCGAAACCATTTGTTTTAAAAGAATAGAAAGCATTAAATTGATTTTATGACATTTATAATGTTATAAAATATTTATATTTAAAATAAATGCAGTTATTTTAAAAAAGAATAAACTTTCTATTCATCAAACATATTGCTAATAATCAAAAATGTAATGATGCTGAAAATTCAGCTTTGATCACAGGAATAAAAAAGTTATTTCAAATTGTAAAAATATTTCACAATATTACTGTTACAGCATTTTGATCAAATAAATGCAGCATAATAGACAGCTTTCAAAAACATTTAACAAAAAAAACTAATGGCTAAAAGTCTAATATTCTGCAGTCAAATATGGTTAATGTAAAATAATGACTGGTAAACTGTAATTAACCATTTTCCCATTTCATGCCTCTCGTAGCACAGCATGCAGTTCCGTCCTCACTTAATAAAAATCTATTTTTTAATGTCTTTTTAATTTCTCATTTAGTTGAAGCTGGAAAGTAAGCCCCTTCAGGACAATAACAGACCCCTCTTCATCACTTCAGAGTCAGACTTCCTAAAATTCAATTTTATACATCATATACACAATAAAGTTTCTATTCTTATTCTTGCATTTGGTGCTTTTGACCTCATTTACAAGTGCTTGGTGAATCAGTTCAACCGAATTATTATAAAGAACCAGTTAAAAAAAGAACTCTCTCTCTCAGAGTGACTACATACTCATATCTGTCAGGTCACCATCTCCCCCTGTGATGACCCCTCCCACAGTGACCCTGAGGGGGTGTAACCATGGAAACCTGCAGCACAAAAACCTGCCACTCATCCTTAGAGAAATAAGATGTTTCAAACACCACCATACAGAACTGCTCACATGTTGACAAACACACAAACAGTCTTTTGTGTGGAACAAATCACAAAGAGTTTGGTGACTAAAGTCATCTAAGTTGGCATAGGAATCTGAAAAATGTTCATTCAAGACCAAAAACGTATAGATAAAAATAGTTCTAAATAATTAATAGAGGACTATTTTACCAAATACTGTATTTGTGTGTGCCATTTAACCCAAAAAAATAGGGCTGTCAAACGATTAATTCCAATTTATCGCATCCAAAATAAAAGTTTGTGTGTACATAATATACTGTATGTGGGTGCATATATATTTATAATATACATTTTAAAATGTTATGTATATAATATATGTATATAATGTATAACTATATCTATATCTATATAT
Organism: Hybognathus amarus; assembly: GCA_030378365.1. Lineage (NCBI taxonomy): Eukaryota > Metazoa > Chordata > Actinopteri > Cypriniformes > Leuciscidae > Hybognathus > Hybognathus amarus. The sequence goes on from JAQIUQ010004323.1 coordinate 260,556, forward strand.
ATATATATATATATATATATATATATATATATATATATATATACACACACACATGCATGTATTTAAAAAATATATATATATATATATATATTTAAAATATTTATATATAATATAAATTATATATAAACCTATATACAGTATATACATGAAAATATTTCTTAAATATATAAAAGCATGTGTGTGTATTTATATATGTAAAATAATTATACACAGTGCACCCACATATATTATGTAAACACAAACTTATTTTGGATGTGATTAATCGTTTGACAGCCCTGAAAAATAAATAATATTATATTATAATTATATTAATATTATTTTACATTGCTTTAACTCATCAAAATAAGCTATTTTCTACTTCTTTTTATAAGTTATACAAGATTCGAGTTTATTTTTTAAGTCAGTGTAATGCATTTTAAGTTGAAATGACAAAAAAATCCAAGGTGATTGTACTTAATTTAAGGTAGCAACTTTTTTTAAACAATTGTTCGGAGGGGATATTTGTTTTAAATGACACTACAAGTTCAATTAAACCATCAAAGTATGCAAAAATATTTTTGCTTTTTAAAAAATAATTTAAATATGAAGGAAGAACAAAACACTGTTTATCAAGGTGTTTATCTTTTATTTTAGTATTTAAAAAAATCTTTAAAAAATATACATATTTACTATGACATAAGTTATTAATATTTCATTGGTTTAGTCTTGTTGCATGTGTCCATATTTTCTTTGTATGACCGCCTGGCCAAAAGTCCACATAATTTGGTATGTTTCATTGTGTTATCACTCCGGATTATACTGACAAAAATGCCTATTTTCCTAAGCCGGGTATCACTTTTGGTCACACTTGCATATGAACAGGCTAACATCAATAGAATAGAATAGATCAGAATAAAATAGAAGAATTAATTAAGAGTCAAGTCTATCATGCGCTTCAAAAAGTGCCTTCGAGTCAGAAAGGTTGAGAACCACATAGAGGGGTTTAGGTCCCATTTTCAGCTGAGACCAGCTCAAACCAGATAAGACCAGTAAATTAGCTTAGGCTATATTCATAGTAGGGGTGTAACAGAATATGTGAGTCTCTAAACTCATAAAAAAGCCCATAAAAATGTACTTAACATGTATATAAGAATAGCTGTTTGCTAAATATAGATCCATATGCACTGAAAATAAATGCATTTTTTTTAATGCAAGTTAAGGACAAAATAGAAACCTAGAGTGCATGAATCACAAATATGCATACATATATCTGCCTTTGCGTTTATATTGACGTCCACGAACTTGCGAACGCAGCACATTGTGATAAATGCTAAAAGCAAGGCATGCAGTACGAACACATTACACTCTTATTACCAAAGCAAACATGCTGCTTATGTGTGTGAAAGAGAGTCTGGGATTTATGTTGTTCCTGTGTGGGGGTTACAAGGGAATACATTCCCTCTCATTTGACTTCTCACTGGTACTTGAGCTTGCAGTGCCTCAAGGTTACACACACACACACACACACACACACACACTGAGACTATGTAGATAAATGACTCTAGTGTGCTAGAGTTTGATCCAAATGAAGCAATGATGTAGCTCAGTGGCCCGTGCCCTACATCTCAGTATGTGCGCGTGTGTGTGTGTGTTTGTGTGTAGCTACAGTAGCTGTGAGCTCACCAGCAAATGCCAAAGCTTCTACTCTATTAGACAGAACTGCCCTGGGCTGAAACTGAATAGCCCTAATGACAAAATATAAGGCGCGATGCAGCCAGCAGGCCCTAATTGAATCGTTTGTCTCGCAGTTTCTGAAATTATTGCTATGGAGACACTTAGCTGCACTTCCCTGACCATACTAAAGCATTTAAAGATTTTAAAACAAATTCTGTTGCAGTCTGCGGCAAAACAATTGAACTGTTTGGCGGTTGGCACAGAGGTTGTTTTATAACATCACATCCATGTACATCTATGTGACAATCTATATCTGAGCCTGGCAAACTTTCTGTATAATAATAGAATAGAATAGAATAGAATAGAATAGAATAGAATAGAATAGAATAGAATAAGAATAGAATAGAATAGAATAGAATAGAGTAATACTTTACTAGAGGGGGTGTGCGTAAGACTGACATGAAACCTTCATAGCCATGACATGACATATGTCTTGAATATGAAGTAAGGTTTATGCATGTTTATGACAACTGTCATTAAGTGTCTTTCGCTCAATAATGATGTTTTGAATGCAAATATGACATTGTTTGAGATGTCTTTATGACATCTTGATATAAACAATAACATCATAACCTTTGTCATGACAACTTGACATTAAATGAAGTTAAACTGTCATGTGGTTGGCTTTGACATTGGCTGTCATGAGGTCATTATAACTGTGTCATGAATATTTTTCGTGACCTCAACTACAGTGGTACTAATTGAATTTGTCATTAAAAAGTTATAAAGGCTTCATGACAGCCAATGTCAAAACCAACCACCGACTGTTTAATGTGATGTTAACCAATAAAGCTATGTGGTTTCTTAAGTTTGATCATTAATCTGCTATGTCATGTTTATGACAGGTTGTGTTGTCTTAGTAATGTCAAGTTGTCATGACAGACACTGACAGGTTATGATGTATTGGTTTGTCAAGGTGTCGTAACAAAGACATCTCAAACAATGTCATTTGCATTCAAACTGTCATAACTGAGCGAATGACACTTAATGACAGTTGTCACAAACAGTGGCGGTTCTACTTTGAATTATTATAGGCTACTGTAAAAACACATAATTAAAGTTGATTTTAGTTGATCATTATGAAAATTATTAGATAATATAGTGACCAAAATGATCACATACACAGAATATTGTTCAAAAACAGTTTTTGCGTGTATATGGCACGCGATTTTGCGTACATATGATACGCACTTTTTGGTGTATAATATCCACGAACTCCCAACCCCCTCCCCCTAAACCTAACCCAGGGATTTTTAGTGCGTACCATATACACGCAAAACAAATTTTTGGCGTATAAATGCCACTAGAAATGACACTCGTGGTATAGATACTAGAGCTAGACCCAGATTATCGGCCAATATTAGGCATTTTCCAAACTATCGGTATTGGCAGTTATAATGGCCGATAAATGAATATTTCAAAAATAAAATAAAAACGGACTAAACACGCTTTAATCATCTCTCCTTGGCCTGGTATATTGAAAATGTATGTTTTACAATTTGCAGAATGACGTTATCTATTGCTAAATTATGGCACATCATAGACTAGCTAACCACAAAGCTAGCTTATGCCACGATCATCAGTGGAAGACCACTAACGTTAACATTAATGAGCTTGGAAAGTACAATGAACTTTTTCTACCTACCTTTTTTTACCCTACATTGTAAAAATATAAGTTAGACTTGCGAGGAGTGAACATTTAGACATAGAGAGAAAGTATTAAACGTATCGTGTGCATAAAAGTTAGCTTTTCTTTTACACGTGTGTGAAATCCAACAACGCCAAGTGTACAAATAACTATGTTAGGGAAATCTGTTAATGTTTTGTTACGCGTTTCCGAAAAAAAAAAAAAAAAAAAAAATATCGGCCGATATATCGGAATATCGGATTTTAAAACCCCAAAATATTTGTATCGGTATCGGCCTTCAAAATCCTTTATCGGTCGGGCTCTAGAGATACGCATCTTCATGAGACTTGTGTTGGAAAAACGCTTGCTGTAGTTCTGCTGAAAGATTTATTTCCGGAGAAAGAGAAAACACCCAAGTGTTTGCACGTGCACTCCCATACTGAAAAGTTTATGAGCGTGCTTCCCGTGAGCGCATAATGAGCACGCTTTCCGTGTGCCTATTTGAAACATAGAGGATTTGAAATAACGAGCTCGAGCGCGCAAAAGACGCAAAACGTGAACTAATCAGGAGATCCCCTTGACATCGCTTCTGCGCACGGCACCTTCTCAGCAAGCAGGGCGCCACGCCATTGCCAATAATTGAATCGAAATGATAAAAAATAGAAAAACTTCGTTGGCACAGAGGTTTAACTGCTCGTGCCGCCCCCATGTGACATGAAGAAATGCCGCCCCGGGCGACTGCCGGCTTCGCCCGTGCCTGAGAACTGGTCATAAACATGCATAAAACTTCCTTCATATTCATAACAACGTCATGTCATGATTATGAAGGTGTCATGTTAGTCTTATGCACACCCCTTCAAGTAAAGTGTTACCGAAGAGTTCAAATAAGTGCTGCTCAAATTTAAGCTACAGCCTATAAAAAATGCATTATGGTTTCCACAAAAATATTAAGCAGTGCAACGGTTTTCATCATTGACAATAAGAAGTTTCTTGAGCAGCGAATCAAAACATATTAATTGATTTCTGACGGATCATGTGACACTGAAGACTGGAGTAATGATGCTGAAAATTCAGCTTTGATCACAGGAATAAATTACATGTTAAA